>JABSTQ010001091.1:0-36168 GCA_013358835.2 Ixodes persulcatus | reverse complement strand
CATTTTAAATCAGCCTGAAAATATTACCTAGATACAAATATGTAGAAGTGACTTCGAGCGCATTGTCATTTAGAAAGTATGAAGTTATTATGGGAGTAGAGAAAATAGTAACTGACATACTAATTGTTTTAGAGAGTAGTAGCGCCATTAGCCAGAAGGAACACCACGCTATTATTGCGTCAAGATCTGATTGAAGGGTTTGGTTGTCGCTAGAAATGTTCCAATAAAGGACGCAGCCATCTGCATAAGGTCGAACTCAGGAAGAAACACAGTTGGGTAAGACTTGAATATAGATAAGAAAAGTCACTAATAAGATAAGAAAATAAAAGTTAATTAATTATTTGAAGAATAGTTTAATTTTATTCTATTAACTTAAAGTCCTTTATGGGAGGCATTACAGAAGGGAGGTATGTACATTGAATTCGCTTCCTCGTTATATTCGAGTCATAAGTATAAACCAACTATCCCAAGCCACAACGTTATCCTACGAGGGGGACCCAAAAATAACCGGAGCTTTGAAATAAAAGAAATGGCTGGCGAAACCACTATCGTTGCTTGTCTATATGAATGGCGATAGCATTCGTCGTGTTTACCGCCTTCTTTTTTCGCGAGGCAGTAGACGCCTCCCTAGTGAACGACGTCTAGAACGACCTCAAGGGCTACGTCAAGGACGTCCTCTAGGACAACCTCTACGACCAAGAGCCCTAAAGGTTGATGCGGGATCACGTAACATTAATTTTTCCGCTAAATTAAGCTGGGAAACTGAATTGATATATAGGTCATGTGATGTCAATTTTCCTCTAAAATTTACGGGGAAACTTAATTGGTTTGCAGGTCCATGACGTCAGGCCACGTTACATCGAATTTTCCGCTGAATCGAGGGGGGACACTGAGCTGTTGTAGAGGTCCTTTGACGTCGATTTTCAGCAGGGAACCAAAATTGAAAGAGGTTCGGAGGAATCCAGAGATCTCCCCCCCCCTTCTCATCCTGCTTACTAGATTAAAGGCCACATAGAAAGACTTCTGTAATGAATAGCTTAATATTGCTATCGCATTATTCGCATTAACGCTGAACTATCTACATTTTTTTGTTCTTTTTACAATTTTTAGTCATCGTCAATGTAATACCTATTCGAGTGAATGCATCGGTCCAAACGTGTTTTTCACTTTTCAAAACAATTCCGGAACTCATCCAAAGTAATAACTATCATTTCCTGCCTCGTTTTTCTATTTGACCTCTTCCACACCCACAGAACGTTTTCCTTTCAGAATTGTTTTCCAATTTCATACAGGCGGACAGTAAAACTCTTGCGGGGCAGGCACGTAGCCAAGGGGGGGGGGGGGGGGGGGGCCCATTGGGCCCGGCCCCCGCCCCCCGAAATCTTCCATTTTGCTGGCACCTCCTCTCCCCCCTTCCCCTCATACAGCATTTTGTCATGGGCGGGCCCTCTCCGGAAACAAAATTCTGGCTATGTGCCTGATACGGGGTGAGGTTCGGTGAATAGGGGGGAAGAGGGGGAGGAAGAAGGGAAGTGGTGTCATGCATTTTTTTGTTCAAAAACAATTCCCCAGCCTGACACTGCAGCCGGTGCTCGGGTAATAACATGATGGAAACATCACTCTCCCACTTTCCTACAGATCGGAGCGTTTGTGCCTCGTTGAGCTCTGCAAGATTCGGAAAGTTCTCCGTTAAAACACCTGATTATCAAATTCACTAGAATGAACAAACTCGGAGATGCCCCTTAATCAAGTTAAAAAAAAGCAAATCAACATAATCTTGACATTTGAGATGATCTAACTCGCTTTTTTAATTCGTATCGAACTTCAACTCTTGCCCTGACTTGACTGTTACTTTGACTCAGGGTCATATACGTAGCACCAGATTTCATCACCTGTAATGACTTTCGAAAAAAAAAGTTTAGGTCAATTTCCAGAGGTTCTTTCAGCTGTTGGCAAGCGTTCACTCGGGAATGTTTCTGATCAGCAGTGAGAAAACGAGGCTCAAATTTTCGTTCAAAACGCGTTGACACAAAATCCATGACACTCTACTCAGTTCAGCAAGCTTTTCAGTTGGTCCTTAAGGGTCTGCCAAGACAAAATCCAGAATTTTCTCGATGTTTTTATTTGTTGAGTAGGTTGAGGGTTGCCCTGAACTAGGTTGGTTCTCAATAAAAAATTTACCCGCCTTGAAGCAAGAAACCCACTCTAGACTTGCGATTTCTTCATAGCAACTTTTCTGTAAGCTGTCTGAGGCATTAAAAGTGTTTCCGCCGCTATTTGTCCTAAAGGAAAGTAAAATTTTTGGCCCCACGCTGTTTCATGAAGTAAGGCATTGCGAAGAACGAGGAATGATTTTTGAATCGCTTGGTGAAACGACGCCGGTCGGCAAACTGTTTCGGAAGGGGTGCCGCAAAGACCTGCAAGCGGCGGAAGCTGGTACTATGAACGGCCCGCCCCCTCGAAATTCATTCCAGTTACTTTTGGGTCCCCCCTCGTATATTTTTTAAGTGAAATGCCGCTAACATTGATTGTTTTTATTATGGCAGCATTTACGTTTACATAAAAACTGCGTGATTTGAATAGAACCGACATTATTAAAGACATTACGACAGAATTTACCTTTTTAATTGATTGAAAATTTGGGGAAACTAAGAATTGGACGCGGCGAAATGCTTAATATAAAATGACACCAATAAAATTGCTCATCAAGTTGGACTTAATTATGATGCAACGATACAGCAAAAAAAAAATATGACTAAGAAATTTTCAAATGTTTGCCTTTATTTTGTCCTAGGTTCAAGTTATAATTAAACGTTTTATACGTGCATCTACATTAACTAAAATTACTTTAAGCTGCCCTGTAGATAATCTTTGAAAGCCTGCATGAAAACGGCAGCCGCATGATCCAGTCTAAAAAAAAGCTTCTCGCATATAATTTGGCTACAAACGTACTTATATGGTCCGCTCTACTTCAAAAATATCCGGTGTTTTTATCTCCTACAGGCACGGTTTAGAAATATAATATTTGATTTTCACCAACAAAACATGTTTTGGAGCTGCCCAAACGAAAAATGGCGTTTTTTCAACCTGTTTGCACATAAGTTTGACACCTCGGTATTGAGTCACTTCACAAACTACTGCACTAGGACTCTTCCGTGATACCCTCGTAATAGAATGAATTATGCTTAATAAATTGAAAGGAATCTTGTATTTTATAATAATTTAGAAAACAAAGATGGAATAATGTCCACTAGGGTGGATAATTGGGCTAGTTGGTAATCATTGACATCAAAGTCAGCGCTCAAGACGAGGACAAGAAAAAGACACAAACACGGCGTTTCAGATTCATCTCCGTGTTTGTGTTCCTTTCTTGTCCTCGTTTTTTTTTTTGTGCTGAGTTTGCTGAATCATGGCCCTTCGATACATTTTATCAAAGTTTGGAAAGCTCTTACGTTTGACCTTTTCTAGATATTTGAATGACCTGGATGTCATTAAAAAGCTCTAACTTAGCTCTTTCTATTGCATGCACATTCAATATTATATGTAAGAAATAAAGTATGTTACATACACCCGAATCAAGAAAAGCTTGAAAAATCTACAGCGAAATCGAAATCGATGTTCTCAAAGACTCCATTTTTATTTGCTTCATTCTTTATTGGTAGCAAAATGTAATAGTGTTTCATTTAAAAAAAAAAAAACATAATATTTAGTTGTTGTTTTATATAACCGGAAATAGAGATTGAGCTTTGTCAGATCTGCGTTATAAAACGGCAAGCTTTGTTGTGGAGTAAACTAAAATTTACTCCGCATTACACTTAATTTCAGTTATGTGTAAGCCTACATACGTGTTAAGTTAAATATTAATATCAGGTAAATATTCATATCCAAGCCACACTAGTGGCCAGAATAGCACTCATCCCAGGACCCGGTGAGTAACTCAGAGCAATTCGGGTGTATATTCGAGTGAGACGTTCGGCTGGCATATGTTCCCAATCAGTGAGGGGACAAGCGCTACCTCAGCGATCGGCTGGCAGTCGGTGATTCGTTTTCCGTTCAAAGAGTGCAAACCCAAGACGATTAGGGGCCAGCAGACATGTACATTAAGCGTTACCAGTAACAGGTGTTGCACTTTGCGGCAGCAAAGTGACGACCTACGCACCCCAGTGATACACGCGTGACGAAATGTCCCTACAGCGTGCAATTCGCGTAACGAGTGTAGATGAAACGCTCGTGTGGACGGAACGTGTGTCCATGAAACGTTTGTTTATGAAAAGTTGTCAACGGAACGTAATTCCCCAAAACGAGTTTTGACGAAACGGTAGGAACCACCGGGTGACTCGAGCAGCCCTTGACGTGAGCAGGCTCGGCCGTACGCAGATATCGTGGTAATAGGAAATTGTAGTAGACCGTTTTTCTCCTCCGCTACGGTATCCGTGAAGAAAACGCCGCAGCTGCACATGCGCGCCGCCAGCCTTGTCTGCATAGTTCAAGGTCTTGTGGCGGATTACGGAGCGCTATCCGGGTGCTTAGCGGGCTGCGGAAACGGTCTGCTACAATTCCCCAATAATGCTCTTCATACTTAGCAGCCCACTGGAGTGGACTCCCTCGCAATGCGGGCCGAGACGTCCAATACAACAAACACTTTTATTCCAGTACTTCAATGAAGTAATTCGCGCAAAACGAAACTATGTAATCAAGTACCCTGGTTTTTTTTGTTTGTTTTCTTCAGATAACGTTGAGCACGCAACGTTATCTGAACCTTATCTGAAACGTTCTGATACCTTTTCAGATAACATGGAGCTGGCAACTCTGTACGCGAAAGTTCGCGCTCCTTTGTGACCGTTTTGCGAGAACACGCGGACACCACTGATAAACGGCCAGTGAAAACGAAACTATGCTCAACTTGCTGGCAGGGTGTGCAATCGGATAATATACACGGTACAAGATGTTTGTAATATAACAGGAAATATCCGGAAAATTTCATTCAAAATAAAAAATGGTCCTGTTAGAATAAAATACAGACGAGCTCACCGGTTAAAAAACAGGGCTTATGTTATTCGTGAAGAACACTATAACTTTTGGTGAATAAAGTCTAAATATATTTGTATTATCGGTAAAAAACACAGGGTTGTATTGCACTAAAAACATCATTTTTATTTATATAAACACTCTAAAAAACGTCCCGTTATCTGTAAAGAACGGAGATTCTGTTCCCAGATCTCAAACATTTTTGGTGAATAAACAGGGTAAAAAAGCTTAGATTACTGTAGACATACAGAACTTTCCTCATTCCTGCAAAACGAATTACCATTAAATCACTGAACGAAGTCATAACTGAAATAAATTATTTTATGAAGGAATGCAACACACAGTATTGCGTTCCAATACATGGTATTGCAATACATGGTATCGCCATACATGGTATCGTAATACATGGTATCGCCATACATGGTATCGCAATATATGGTATCGTAATACATGGTATTGTCATACATGGTATCGCAATATATGGTATCGCCATACATGGTATCGCCATACATGGTATCGCAATACATGGTATCGCCATACATGGTATCGCAATATATGGTATCGCAATATATGGTATCGTAATACATGGTATCGCCATACATGGTATCGCCATACATGGTATCGCAATACATGGTATCGCCATACATGGTATCACCATACATGGTATCGCAATACATGGTGTCGCCATACATGCTATCGCAATATATGGTATCGTAATACATGATATCGTAATACATGGTATAGTACTATCTTTTTGGAATCAAATGCGAACAGCAGCGAGCGTGGCCGCTGCGTCTTCTAGAGGCTTCTGTAGACTGATAAAACTGCGGGTTGGAGAGTAGAGCACTTCGACGGTGTGGATCCTGGTCCTACACAGTGTTGCCAGATGATACCAACAAAAACCAGCCAACGGCTGGGAGGTATAGCCCAAATATAGCCAAAGCAGGATAAAAAATATAGCCAAAATAGACAAGTCAAAAAAGTAATATTTTTTAGTTGTATTGACAATTTTTATTGACAGCGTTTTACACACATACAAAACACGTTGCATTCTCTTTTTCAGCCATTAGATGCGCCACATTTTGTGTACATTATGTCACCTGTAAATTTTTCACAAAAAGCTTCAGAAGGATGAAAATCCATACCCAAAGCCGAAAAAAATAGCCAAAATAGCCGAGACTAAAACAATAACATTTTACTTTTTATTGACCGTTTTTATTGACAGTTTTTTTCACACATACAAAACACGTTACAATCTCTTTTTCAACCATCAGATGAGCCAGAGTTTGTAAGCATTATGAGAGTTGTGAATTTTTAAAAAAAAACGCTGCGGAAGGATGAAAATCCTTCAACAGTGACCCTTCATTCGTAGTTTTTTTAGCAACACAAAACACACAAAGACAGCTTTATCGTGAAGCCCGGGAGATACGATCATACAGTAAAAGAACAGAATACAGAAGCAGAACAGTCTGAACGCTGGGAGTTTCAAACCAGAACCCCCAGTGACTAATGTCTGTACCAATATCCCACCAGTCTCTTTTTCTTTGTGTAGAATATGATTGTCCCCCGTTCCAGTTCACGCTATTCCTGCTGTGTTGTCCTTTTTTGGGTAAGCGACGATTGGAAGGTAGTCAAATGTTTAGCGGTGATGTTACGCACTTCTCATTTTTACGAACTTCGGTGCCTGAGGATTCTCACAATGGGCACCAAAGCAGCGTTTGGAGAGTTCAGTCTACGTCCGGGTAGAAGGCGTGCAAACGGGCCTGTGATATTAGTGCAATCTGTTTGTTTGGTTTGCTCCACTGCGCTGTGGGGAGACCGCTTTAACTCTAGAAGCATTGAGTCTCTGTGCATTGTGAAAACCCCGAAGTTGGTAGAAGCGTTTCTCATCCTCTCTCCTCCGAACTAGCCAAAAGAGAAACCATTTTTTTTTAGAAACTGATTAGAAGTTTGAAAGTTACCCAGTCGAAATTCAAAAAGCCGACGTCGAACCCAGACT
Source organism: Ixodes persulcatus (assembly GCA_013358835.2). Classification (NCBI taxonomy): domain Eukaryota; kingdom Metazoa; phylum Arthropoda; class Arachnida; order Ixodida; family Ixodidae; genus Ixodes; species Ixodes persulcatus. The sequence goes on along the minus strand of JABSTQ010001091.1, from coordinate 29,141 downwards.
TTTGCGTATCTCCAATACTGTACTCAAGATAATGTATTTCAAATACTTTTTGAAGTATCTTGGTATCTTGCACATACTTTTGGTCGAGAGTATTTGATACTCTATCTTAATTACATTTTTGAGTATCTTGTCCTTATTAGCTCAAATACATTTTTGGCATTCCGCCATTTTCCGAGTTTTTCGGTATGAAGTGGCGTGGGCGTGGCGCGAGGAAATCTGAACATTCTTTCGAGCAACCAAATTCTGGTGCTAGCTCCGATTAGCTACGGTGACTTTGATTGAGCTCGGGAAAACATTTTTTTTGCCATTTTTTATTCATATTTCAGCCCAAAGCTCGTACAGTGAAGGTTTTGCCCTTGCCATCAAAAAGGCGTCTTTTGTTTCCTAGAGTTTCCCCCAAAAAATCCTCAAACAAAAGGGGTGGTTTTACGGAAGCAAAGATTGCCACACTGAGGCTGAACGCAGACCGGGAAACGACCTATGACAACAATGCAGACTTGAGCTTCAAAAAAATTACAAATAGAAGAAAATGAGAAGTGGACACAAAAATAATACTTTTTTTGCTTGTATATTTGACAACGCTACTGCAAAACGTCGAGTTTATTTTTCGTTTCTTTGTGTCATCAGTCCGGCACTTATTGCTCTTGCGAACACGGTCTGTAAACGATAATTGTTAAGCAGAGAACAGGACAGGAAGTGAACTACGAGCTGGATGACCACTCAAAATGCCAACAAAGCGTCCCCCAATGTTGAGTGCCTTTCTGAACGCAACCTACTTGAAGGTTACGTACCGATTCGGCTGAAGTGTTCATTCGGCTGACGGGTCAATTCGGCTAAAAGTTTCGATTCGACTGGACGCACCGGTTCGGCTGGATACCCAGTTCGGCTTAAAGTTTCAATTCGGCTGGACGCTTCAATTCGGCTGTATTCCCAGTTCGGCTGGATGTTTCAGTTCGGCTGGACGCTCCAATTCGGCTGGGTACCCAGTTCGGCTGGATGTTTCAATTCGGCTTGACGTTCTCAATTCGGCTTAATTCTCGGTTCAGCTGAAGCACCTCAATCTGGCTATGGTTGGCTTTAGTCCTCACTTGTCTTGGCAGACTAAAGTTTTATATCAACACATTTTTGCAAGCTAGTCGAACTGCCCGTGTTCGTTTACCCTTTGTGCTTGTGTTGTTTCTTCTTGAGCTGCTGTGCACACAAGTGCATGTTTCAAAGTGAAATGGTTTATTACCTTGCCTACAGACTGATTCACGAACGTCCAAGCTTCGCTTCTTTTACTGTTGACCACCATCCGCATCAAAGAGGGGAAGTCCCAGCAGTTCCACTTGTCCAACAACTGAGGTGGAGAAAACAGATACAACCATCGGTCACATGACAAAGCAGTATAGTAGGGTTTCCTTTTGGTTGGTGATTTTTGATGGGGCCAAGAGGCACATCATTGCACAAAAGTCACTATAACAGAGATCATAACCAAAAAAGTATGCAATTTCTCATTTATATTTTTTCCAATTGCAAAATCAGTTTTCCATCATCTCAACTGCGTTTTTCCAGCCATGGGTACATTGTTAGGTGAACAGCGGAATTAGTTGCCTTCTGTTACAAGCACAAGTCTGGGCTGAAGGCAAAGCTTTTTGTCACGCCTGGTGACTTACAGCAACAGCTGGTACCCGTAGTGAATTCCAGACTTTATTCAGCAGCGTACTGGCTAAATCAGACTTGCTTGTTTTGGACACTCTTGATCTTTCGCCTCTTCCGGAGAGACGACTAGTTCGCCACATAGTGTTCTTATATGAATCGCACTATGCTGTTATTGAGACCTCCCTGTTATCAAGTAGAACCTCAGTTCATATTCCCCAGCAACAAAATAGATCTTCGACTTTTTTTACCCTTTTAGCCTGGAATCTAGTCATTCGTTGACACAGATGCAGCCAATATGTGACAAGTTTTTTAATCCGGACGTTGACCTTTTTACTGCTTTTGCACATTTTAACAAAAATGTAATACCGGTGCTCACCTTGTAGCATGTAAATATTTTAGGCTTTTTGTTTTGCACTTTGTGCAACTCATAAGGCCTTACCAGCTGTTTGGAGCACTATAAAACACAGATTGGTTGATTGATCTTCAATATCGTTCAAACAGTGAACGTATCATCTCACAGACGTTTACTGCGGCTTGGGCACCTAAGAGTCATCAGTATCGTTTACCAAACCTTGATCATCTTACAGACCTGTTCTGTGAAGCACGGAACTAATTGTTTTCTTCTTTTTGGAATAAGCGTCTAAAGCAAGTCTGATTTAGCCAGTACGCTGTTGAATAAAGTCTGGAATTCACTACGGGTACCAGCTGTTGCTGTAAGTCACCAGGCGTGACAAAAAGCTTTGCCTTCAGCCCAGACTTGTGCTTGTAACAGAAGGCAACTAATTCCGCTGTTCACCTAACAATGTACCCATGGCTGGATAAACGCAGTTGAGATGAAGGACAACTGATTTTGCAATTGGAAAAAATATTATGTGAGAAATTGCATACTTTTTTTGGTTATGATCCCTGTTATAGTGACTTTTGTGCAATGATGTGCCTCTTGGCCGCATCAAAAATCACCAACCAAAAGGAAACCCTACTATACTGCTTTGTCATGTGACCGATGGTTGTATCTGTTTTCTCCACCTCAGTTGTTGGACAAGTGGAACTGCTGGGACTTCCTCTCTTTGATGCGGATGGTGGTCAACAGTAAAAGAAGCGAAGCTTGGACGTTCGTGAATCAGTCTGTAGGCAAGGTAATGAACCATTTCACTTTGAAACATGGACTTGTGTGCACAGCAGCTCAAGAAGAAACAACACAAGCACAAAGGGTAAACGAACACGGGCAGTTCGACTAGCTTGCAAAAATGTGTTGATATAAAACTTTAGTCTGCCAAGACAAGTGAGGACTAAAGCCAACCATAGCCAGATTGAGGTGCTTCAGCTGAACCGAGAATTAAGCCGAATTGAGAACGTCAAGCCGAATTGAAACATCCAGCCGAACTGGGTACCCAGCCGAATTGGAGCGTCCAGCCGAACTGAAACATCCAGCCGAACTAGGAATACAGCCGAATTGAAGCGTCCAGCCGAATTGAAACTTTAAGCCGAACTGGGTATCCAGCCGAATCGGTGCGTACAGCCGAATCGAAACTTTTAGCCGAATTGACCCGTCAGCCGAATGGACACTTCAGCCGAATCGAGATGACACCCGTTTGGTTATCCATTTATCTCATATCCATATCCCAAGTCCGTTTATAGTGAACTCCCCCTATAGGGAATAGGGATTGTAGTTAAACGATGCAATGCGTCTAAGGTGCGCCGCAGGACGTGATATTCAGCGATGTCACTATGGGCGAGGCGCTTTGTCCCGTTTGTTGTCGCCACATTTCGGTGTTTACCCAACACAAGGCCTGTGCACGTGCCCACAGTCATTGTGGGAATGTCCATGTCATTTTCTTCAATAGAGCGCGGGGCACAGTGTAATGAAAAAATACAAACAATAAACGAAGTGACGTTAAGTGCCGGATCTGTCCCGAAAGCAGTCGTCAGAGGATGCGAGCCTGACCCACTTCGGCTTTTGTGCTGCAGGGTTAGCGTTGAGAAGGCATTCTCGAAGCTCAGAGTCATATTAACAGGAAAGAAAGAGTGCGGATCAACGAGGAGAACCTGGGAAAGTACATGTGTGTGTACTATAATAAGATCATGTAATCCTGATATACAGAACGCGAAGTTCCATGTTTTTTGGCATAGGCTTCATATATGACTTGTTTCTACTGCTGTGTTTTCTCTTGATTCTTTTACAGTTGCACACATTTGCCAAATAAAGTGTCAATTTATTTTTCAATGTATATGTGCCGTTATTTTTTGTGTGATCCCAAATATCAGAGCTACAAGGATCATCTGATCCGGTGTCCGTTGGTGTTAATTTCATATTCACCGAAAAAAGCCGATAAACTTTTGTGGGCATAAATATACGCCGAAAAAAACTGAAATTTGAATTTTAAAATAAACACTGAAAAAAGTACGCCGAATTTTCAAAAAATAGAAACCGAAAACGAGGAACCCTAATTTTAAGTGATATTGTCACGCGCGTTGCAGAGCGAATGTGTGTCCGAATGGTTGCCGCGCTTGGCTCTCGCGCGGAGGCTCCGGGTTCGATTCCAGGGGGCGGACTCCTCTTTTATTTATTCTTTCAACTTAACATTGTCGTAAGTTCGAGAACCTAGTCGTCTAATCGAGTTTCGAATGTTCTACGCGCCGAACGTTTTACGCCGAAGGTTCCAGAAATCCACGCGGGTAGAAAAGGTGCTTCGTGTGGCGGTCCGAAGTCAGTGTCGCCGCAGCGCTCGATCCTACTGTTTCGCCGACATCGACGCCTGCAACGCTAGTCTTTCTAATTTTTGTTTTGGGCACACGTGCGCCCCATTAAACGTTTAGTTTCTTCAGTTATTCGCCGCCTCATCATTTTTCATTCGTGACAATATCCTACTCCTTACAATATGACTGCATAAAATAACCGTACGATGCTTTTTTTCCGTTTTGTGCTGTTGCGTGTTAATAAACCATTCTGGTAAACCAGATTTGCACAGCTGTATAATTGTCGTTGTCAATGACGTCGATAGAAATTAAGCAATGCGAAGGTATCTTCAAAAGTAATTGAATTACATTTTTAAGTATTTGTACTTTACTCAAGATACCTTACAGCAGGCACGTAGCCAGGATTTTGTTTCGGGGGGGGGGGGGGGGGGGGGCCGCCAATGACAAAATGCTGTTTGAGGGGGAGGGGGGAGAGGAGGCCCCAGCAAAATGGAAGATTTCGGGGGGGGGGGGGCCGGGCCCCATGGGCCCCCCCCCCTCCCCTGGATACGTGCCTGCCTTACAGTGAAAGTAACTTGAGTAGTATTTTAAATACTTTATGAAGCAGGTATTTAGTAACTTAACTTAAATACTTTTATCGAGTATTTTGTCCAACACTGGACTCGAACCTGAGGTTCGACAAAAGTTTGCCGCATCCTTAGAAATAGCCAAAAATAACCATATAGCCAACCGCGTAATTTTTACGACAACTAGGAAAAAAAAAGTAGCGCAATTTGACTATATATAGAAACCCTAACCTCTTAACTTGCGCAGTTTTTTTTATATGCATATTTTTATGACGCATTTTTCAATACGTAATACTTTGCAGTATTCATGCGCACTCGGTTTTTCAAGAGGACATCTCCGCGTGGTCCCGATAACTGACGTCAATCAAGCTCCACAGGCTGACGTTCGTAAAAGAAGAACAGGAGGGGACCCAAAACGGTTGTTGGCGCCTAAGTGAAGTCATTCACTCGGCAGACTTTTATATATCAGCTTCCAGCGCTCGCCCTGTGTCCGGTCTAGTTCCTGTGTCTCGTCTGTAGCGCTGGGATTGCCAAAATGCAAATCCACCAGCTCTTGCATTCACCAAACATTTTAGCGAAATGCAGTGACTTTTTCATTGCGTACTCTTAGCAAACCGTTACGGTGTTCCGCGTACCGCACTGTCGGACAATTTGAAGCATATTTTTAAGCGCGCGGAATCACCCGGGCGGGCACCTAAAATCATGGTTCAAGGGCTCCGGTAGTGCGGTGCGCGGAGTAGGGTCACGGTTTGCTAAAGTCCCTATTTGAGACTTTTAGCAAACCGTTACCCAACTACCATTACCGTGGACCTGACTGCGCAAGCGCAACTCGTACCGGCGTCACGTGGCTGAAACGCGTTACCGTGGCCGCCTTGCCGTGATACCGCTGCCCTGTTTTCAAGATGGCGGCGTCCACGCTCCGCCACCGCAAGCGTTGGCAACACACTTTCTGTTTCAGACTGCCGGAGCAGCCATCTAGAAACAGTCGTAGCAGCAAATATTGCTGGAGGAAACTGAATCAAAATTAAAATTAACTGTTGGCCTAGCTGGCTATACATTGTTAACAATCAAAAGCACAAACAGAACGCGCTCTGTCCTCTCCCCTCTTCTTTTCCTTGCTCTATGCGCTTTTGATTTTCAACAATTGCTGGAGGAGCCGCATTTAGTGATGAGAGCTGCGTTTATAACGATCCAGGCACGTCGCAAAACGGGTTTTTCTTTCAACAATTAAACAAAAGTGCTTCCCATGACAATGCCGCCTTCTCAGTGACTCTGATCATTTTAAAACATTTTACAGTCAGTGCCTCAATCACGCGCACGTTGTCTTTCGCATCGCTTTGGCTGCGTGTAGCTGCGTGAGCGCTCTTCCGCTTTCAAGACGAGAAAGCTCGCGCTGGAGGTGGAGCTTCGGCTGCGCTCTTCGCCTGTCAACGCGACTCTAGTGTTTGTTTTGTACTTCATAAAGAGAACAAGACGCGTTATCAGAACAGTTTTTAAGCGCCTATAAACAGTATACAATGTCTTTATATATAATCTGCTTCAATACTTGAAGTGATGACATAACAAGGAATGGAGCACGCCGGCGCCGACGCTTCTGACGCCTGTTGTTCGTAGAGAGCCTTGATTGTAGAGAGGGGGCAGTCGCCCTTACAGGTTCTAAACCAGTGGGGGCATGCCTCACACTCAAAGCTGTTCCGACCTCCCCCCCCCCCCCCCCCTTCCTCTACTCCCCTCCAACGACCCGTGAGGTTTTGCATGTTGAATATATATAAGAGCCGACCAGGCTCGAAACGTATCTGCGAATATATATATATATATATATATATATATATATATATAGTTTGTGAATATATATATATATATATATTCACAAAATATTTAAGTAATCTGCAGATACGTTTCGAGCCTGGTCGGCTCTTCGTCAGTCCAAACAAGAACACTTCGATTTCCTTTTCCTCCAAATGAAGTGTTCTTGTTTGGACGGACGAAGAGCCTACGAGGCTCGAAACGCATCTGCAGATCACTTTTTTTGGCGACTTTGGACGACCACCTCTTTAAAGGGCAAATATTTTGTGAACATATTTCTCTCGAGTGCCTTCTTTTTATCCCAAGTGCTGTTCCTATATATATATATGTATATATATATATATATATATATATATATATATATATATATATATATATATATATATATATATATATATATAAAGAGAGAGAGAGAGAGAGACTGGGGTGAACTACACGATGCGACGTAAGCCCCCAGACGTCGCCCCCAAACATCATGTACTCTTCGGGAGCCCCTGCTCATATTCTACACAGAGAAAAAGGGACGGGTTGGATATTGGTAGGGGCCTTAGACATTGGGGGTTCTGGTTTGAAACTCCCAGTGTTCTGACTGTTCTGCTTCTGTATTCCGTTCTTTTACAGTATGACCGTATCTGCCGGGCTTCACAATAAAGCTGTCTTTGTGTGTTTCGTATTACTAAAAAAACTGCGAAAGAAGGGTCACTGTTGTAAGATTTTCATCCTTCCGCAGCGTTTTCTTTTTTTCGCAACTGTCATAATGTTTACAAACTGTGGCCCATCTGACGGTTGAAAAAGAGAATGTAACGTGTTTTGTATGGGTGCAAAAAAAGTGTCAATAAAAATTGTCAATAAAAAATAACATATTGTTTTAGACTTGGCTATTTTGGCTATTTTTTTTTCGGCTTAGGGTATATTTGGGATATACCTCCCAGCCGTTGGTGGGTGTTTGGTGGTACCACCTGGCAACACTGTGTAGTTACAGGACGCACATCCTGCCAGAGCCCTACTCTCCAACCCGCAGTTTTATCACTTTAGAGTGGCCTCCAGGAGGCGCAGTGGCCACGCTCTCTGCTGTTCGCATTTGATTGGAACCAGATAGTAGTACTATACCATGTATTGCGATTGCGAAAAAACGTTGCTTCAGAAAATATTTCATTTTAGCTATAACTTCGTTCACTGAATTCATGATAATCTGTTTTGCAACAATAAGGAAAGTTCTTTCCAGTAATCTGAGTTTATGTACACTGTTTATTCACCAAAAATGTTTGAGATGTGCGAACAGAAGCTGTTTTCTTACACATAAAGGGACGTTTTCTAAAGTGCTTATTTAAAAGAAAACCACACTTTTTACTGTCATACAATCCTGTTTTTTTTTTTACCGAATTACAAGTATATTTAAACTGTTTATTTACCAAAAACGTGTGATCTCGGCGAATAACGGAAACACCCGTTTTTTTAACCGCGCAGCTTGTCTGCGTTTTAGTGTAACTGAACTATTTCTTTACATTGGCCGAAATCTTCCGGATATTTTCTGTTATATTAGAAACATCTTTTACAGTGTATATTATCGGGTAGCACACCCTGCAAGCAAGCTGAGCATAGTTTCGTTTTCACCGGCCATTTATCAGTAGTGTCCGCGTGTTATTGCAAAACGGTCACTAAGGGGCGCGAGCTTCCGCGTCCAGAGTTGCCTGAAACGGTATCTGAACGTTTCAGATAACGTTCAGATAACTTTGCGTGCTCAACGTTATCTGAAAAAAAAAACACAAAAAAACACGGTACTTCATTGCATAGTTTCGTTTTGCGCGAACCACTTCATTGAAGTACTGGAATAAAAGTGTTTGTTATATTGGACGCAATGCTTAGCATAGTTTCGTTTTGCGCGAACCACTTCATTGAAGTTCTGGAATAAAAGTGTATGTAGTATTGGACGTCTCGTTCCGTATTGCGAGGGAGTTCACTCCAGTCGGTTGCTGAGAGTGCTTTTCTTCCCACGATATCAGCGCATACGGCCAAGCCTGCTGACGTCACGGGCTGCTTGGGTCACAGCGGGGGGTCCGTATCGTTTCGTCAAAACTCGTTTCGTGGAATTACATTTCGTGGGCAACTTTTCATGGACATGGACTATAGTGTGGCTGGGATATGAATATGCACCTAAGATTAATGCTTAACTTAACACGTATGTAGGCTTACAGAGAATTGAAATTGTGCGTAATGCAGAGTAAATTGTAGTTACTGCGCGACAAAGCTTGTCATTTTAGAACGCATATCTGACAAAGCTCGAGCTTTATTTTCGGTTATATAAAAATATACTAAACATTATGCTATTTTTAATAAAACACTATCGCGCCTTGCTACTACTAAAAAAATGAAGCAAATCAAAATGGGTTTTTGAGGAAATCGATTTCGAATTCGCTATAGATTTTTGAAACGTTTGTTGAGTCGGGTGTATGTAACATATTTTATTTTTTACATTTAATATTGAATATGACTCGGCGAATGATTGTGTAGTTTCCCTTCGCACGCGCCGGAATGTCACTGCGCGGAATGACTGACGAAGTGTAAATCGCACTGTTCCTGCTAATCTTTCTTTTATTGTTGCTAACTTTCGAAGTATCTTATCTAAACAAGACGAACTGGAAAACATCATGTCCAGTAGCGAGCCTGACGTCATTCTTAGCACGGAAACCTGGTTAACACCTGATCTAACAAATGACGAAGTCATCTTAAATCGATCATATGCTATTTTTCCGAAAGACAGAAGCCTCGCCAGGGGCGGTGGTGTTATCATTGCGGTCAAAAGAGCTGCGTCATGCTTCCAAATAGAATGTTTATCTTACCTTGAAGTGCTGTGGATTCGCGTCAAGTTGGATTACCGCAGTGTCTTAATCGGTGTCTGTTACCGCCCGCCTCATGTAAATCGAACTGAATTCAATGTATCATTATATCATGTCATTGGAACTGTAACCAAAAATCTTCCCAATGATCACTGTTTCTTCGCAGGCGATTTTAACTATCCTGAAATAAACTGGTCTACATTACTGCCCTTTCTCAGCTATGCAAATTCTCGTCAGTGTACAGATTTCCTTTCGATAATCAGTGTGTTCGGACTTCACCAGATGATAACCACAGCAACCCGTAATGATGCTATATTAGATTTATTTCTTACCCCTAATCCAGAATGTGTAACGTCTATCAGTACTATGGAAAGTATAAGTGACCCCGCTCTGATTCATATTGAAACTTCACAAAAGGTTAACCGCTCCGCAAATATTCCAAAGCAAATATTCGTGTTTTCCCGTGCTAACATCGATGGGATGACGGCAGCCATACTAAACTTCGAAAGATATTACATGTCATCTCATGACGAGAGAACCGCAAGTGAAAACTGGCTCCTTATTAAAAACATATTCATAGAATTACTTCACACGTTTGTGCCCAAAACTGCTGTTCCATCTGACCTTGCATCTCCTTGGTTTACCAACAGTCTAAAACGTATGTTAAACAAAAAGAAAATACTATTCATAAAAGCAAAAAGACTGGACGACTTCGCTGCTTGGTCATCATATCGCTTTCATTCAAAGTTGTGTAAATCCCAAGTAAAAAAAGCGAAATTAACATTTTTTTCCGTCACCCTACCTAACATTCTTTCCACGGACCCCAAGAAGTTTTGGAAAATAGTTAACCCTAAAGAAACTAAGAATAGCCCTTCGTTTGTAAACGACCAGGGGGAGGCACTTAGTGATGACCAGACAGCCAATTCGTTAAATTCATTTTTTTCCAGCGTATTTACACGTGAATTATTTCCACTTCCATCTTACTCTCTATCTTATCAGGAAATATGCATGCCTCCAATCTTATTCATCCCGGAAGGAATTCACAAGGCAATTCAAAATCTGTCTTCTAATAGCGCCCCTGGAAATGATGGTATCTCGGCCAAACTACTAAAAATGACTCAGCACTCAGCATCAAAAATACTCAGGGCTCTTTTTCAACAAAGACTGAATTCCGCTGATGTACAGTCGGGGACAAAAGTCTCCAGGACGCGCGAGCTGCGACTGAAACGCATTGCTCTGCCATCTGCCGGCGGGTCACCTGGTTTCGAGATCACACAAAAGCGCATGCGCGTCCTACTGTGCCTGCAAACATGTGTGTTTTCCCTCTCTTCTGCGGCGCGGCCCCTAACTCGGAATCGGGCGCGTGGTACCGCCTCGGAGATAGCGCTTGCGACTGACGAGCGTCTGCTACACATTCCGAAACTGGAGATACCGCCTGCGGCATCGCACCGCATTTCGCCGTGTCAGCGCACCTTGCTTTATAACCAGTTGAGCTTATCGCTCAGTTGAGCTGCCGTGACTCCTTGTTTTATAGGGTACCATGTCAGTAAGCGCTATCTCCGAGGCGGTACCACGCGCCCGATTCCGAGTTAGGGGCCGCGCCGCAGAAGAGCGGGAAAACGCACATGTTTGCAGGCACAGTAGGACGCGCATGCGCTTTAGTGTGATCTCGAAACCAGGCGACCCGCCGGCAGATGGCAGAGCAATGCGTTTCAGCCGCAGCTCGCGTGTCCTGGGGACTTTTGTCCCCGACTGTACCAGCTGACTGGCGATTCGCCCGAGTTCAACCCATTTTCAAATCAGGCAACAAATCAAATCCATCAAACTACAGACCTATCTCACTCACCAGTGTGCCGTGTAAGCTTATGGAACACGTTATTTATTCTAATATCATCTCATACCTAGATCAACGCAACTTTTTTTTCCCCAACCAGCACGGTTTTAGAAAGCGCCACTCATGTACTAGTCAACTGTTTGAGTTTGTCACGGATCTTCATTTTAATAGTCATTCCTCACTACAAACAGGCGTTATATTTATAGACTTTGCCAAAGCATTCGATACCGTCCCCCACCAACGACTACTCCTAAAACTTTCTCTCCTCCAGATTAACCCTGTAGTAATAAAATGGATAGCTTCGTTCCTAACAAATAGACAACAGTCAGTTTCGGTGAATGGTTCTTCATCTAACTCAGTCCCAGTCTCTTCAGGCGTCCCCCAAGATAGCGTCCTCGGCCCCCTTCTTTTTCTCATTTATATTAACGATCTTCCCTCTTCGATTACCTCAACCATCCGCCTATTCGCAGATGATTGTGTTATTTATAGAAAAATCTTAGACCCGACAGACCATCACGTCCTCCAAAATGACCTTGATGCTATATCTTCCTGGTGCTCACAATGGCAGATGACCGTTAACCCCGACAAATGTAAACAAATGACCGTTACTACAAATTCAAACAAATCATACGGCCAATATACATTACTCATGCAGCAACTTGAATGTGTTTCACTATACAAATACCTAGGAGTAAGCATCTCTGAAACTCTCTCATGGAAACAACATATCGATAACTTAGTCACCAACTCATTTAAATCTCTAGGTTTCTTAAGGCGCACCCCACACCTGGCCCCCACTTCAACAAAACTGCTAGCATATAAAACGATTATTCTCCCAAAACTAGAATATTGTCACGGAGGAACAGCCAAGAAAACAAAGAATAACTGGGGGAAACTGAAACGTTTAATGGGGCGAAGTTGTGCCCAAAAATAAAAGGAAAACAAAAGATAACAACAGAAGAGAACAGAGCGTCGCGGGCGTCGACATCGGCGTGATAGCAGAGTCGAACGCTGGGGCGAAACTGACTCTGGCTCGGTCCGCGAAGCCCCTTATGTACACGTGTGAGCTTTTGAATAATCGGCACAGAAAGTTCGACGCGTAGAACATTCGCACCTCGAACAAGCACCAGGATTCTCGAATTTGCCAGAACACTAAATGCAGGGATAAACAAAAAACACGTCGCTCCCAGGAATCGAACCCTGGCTTTTCGCGTGGGAGGCAGGTACAATAACCGTTAGGCCACGCGCGCGCTGCCTACTTGACCAGCTGCGCGCGCGGCATTACTCCCCCCTTTAAAAAAGCGCATCGCCCCGATGCAACACAAAACAAAACAAAATAAAAAAGAACGATAAACTAAAGAGTCCTTTGGAGCACATAAGGTCCACAGTCCTATCGAGCGTAGTACGGCTTCAGGCGAACGACGTGGACGACCTCAGGTCGTGGTGGGCGGCGTGACGATGTTCGTGTTCCGTCGGGCATCACCTCGTAGTTCAGCTCGCCGAGGCGACGAAGTACCTTGTATGGTCCAAAGTACCGTTTCAGCAGTTTCTCACTGAGGCCGCGGCGACGAATGGGCGTCCACACCCACACCCTGTCTCCGGGCTGGAAGCGGACGTCCCTGCGACGAAGGTTGTAGTGGCCCGCGTCGACGCGTTGCTGGTCTTGAATCATGAGTCGGGCGAGTTGGCGGACTTCCTCGGCCCGTTGAGCAACCGCCTGGGCGTCGTCGCTCTCATTGTCAGATGGCTCATGGGGCAGCATGGCGTCCAGCATGGTCGTTACCTTGCGACCGTGTACCAGCTGGAAAGGTGTGAATCCAGTGGTCTCTTGAACCGCCGTATTGTAGGCGAACGTGACGTAGGGCAACACCTCGTCCCACGTCTTGTGCTCTACGTCGACGTACATAGAGATCATGTTGGCGATTGTCTTGTTGAGTCGCTCCGTCAGCCGGTTGGTCTGCGGGTGGTACGCAGTGGTACGACGATGGCTGGTGTGACTGAGCCGAAGGATTTCTTGGGTCATCTGTGCCATGAACGATGATCCGCGATCTGTAATCGGAACTTCGGGAGCGCCGTGCCGGAGGACGATTGACTCGATGAAAAACTTGGCGACTTCCACAGCAGTCCCTGAAGGAAGGGCTTTCGTTTCGGCGTACCGCGTGAGATAATCAGTGGTGACGATTATCCAGCGGTTTCCCGACGTTGACGGCGGAAAAGGGCCAAGTAGATCCATTCCGATCTGCTGGAACGGCGCGCTCGGGTGAGCAATCGGCTGCAGGAGACCTGCCGGCTTCGTCGGCGGTTTCTTACGTCGCTGGCACTCGTGGCACGATCGGGTGTAGAGGTGGACAGCCTTGGGGAGCTTTGGCCAGTAATACTTTTCACGAATACGGGCCAGTGTTCGACTGTAACCGAGGTGTCCGGACGTCGGGTCGTCGTGACATGCTTGAAAGATCTCCTCCCGAAGGTCGGTCGGGATTACCAGCAACCACGGTGTGTTGTTGTCCCCGAAGTTCTCTTTGTAAAGCACACCTTGTCGGAGGACAAAGGTTGGCAGGGCTCTCGAGAAGACATGGGGGACAGTCCCCCCTCGTCCTTCGAGGTGCTCGACTAGCGCGCGCAACTCAGGATCGTCTCGTTGACGTCGTGCCATGTCGTCGGTATTCACTGCGCCTAGGAAGCACTCGTCGTCATCGTCGTCGCTGCTGCCGGAAGGCGTTTCGACGGGGGCTCTGGACAGGCAGTCGGCGTCGCTGTGCTTGCGGCCTGACTTGTAGACCACAGTCATGTTGAACTCCTGCAATCGGAGACTCCATCGAGCGAGGCGTCCTGACGGGTCCTTGAGGTTCGCAAGCCAGCAGAGCGAGTGATGGTCGGTGATTACACGGAACGGGCTCCCGTACAAGTACGGACGAAACTTCGTGATTGCCCAGACGACCGCAAGGCATTCTTTCTCAGTCGTGGAGTAATTTTTCTCCGCCTTGGACAGTGTCCGACTCGCGTAGGCGATAACTCGCTCGGTGCCTTCTTGCACTTGAACCAGTACCGCGCCAAGTCTAGCGTTACTTGCGTCCGTGTGAATTTCGGTTTCCGCATCCTGATCGAAATGTCCAAGAACAGGAGGAGTCTGCAGCCGTCGCTTCAGTTCGTCGAATGCCTGCTGCTGCTCTTCGGCCCATTCGAACTTCTCGGCGTCCTTTGTGAGGTTTGTTAGCGGTGCGGAAATCCTTGCGAAATCCCGAACGAAGCGCCGATAGTAGGCGCATAGTCCAAGGAACCTTCGCACGGCCTTCTTGTGTCTTGGCGCTGGAAATGCTGCGACGGCGCGAATCTTCTCTGGGTCGGGGCGAACGCCTTCGTTACTAACCACGTGACCTAGGAACTTCAGTTCGTCATAGGCGAACCGACACTTTGACGGCTTCAGGGCGAGTCCGGCGGTCCGTATGGCTTGGAGAACAGCTCGGAGTCGTCGCAAGTGCTCGTCGAAGTCGCCGGAAAACACTACGACGTCGTCAAGGTATACGAGACAGCTCTGCCACTTCAGTCCTGCCAGTACGGTGTCCATTACGCGCTGGAAAGTTGCTGGCGCCGTGCACAGTCCGAAGGGCATCACCTTGAACTCGTACAGTCCATCCGGCGTGACGAAAGCTGTCTTCTCTCGGTCCCTTTCGTCAACATCGATCTGCCAGTAGCCGCTCTTCAGGTCCATCGATGAAAAGTATCGGGAGTGGCGCAGCCGGTCTAAAGTGTCGTCGATACGGGGGAGTGGATAGACGTCTTTCTTCGTCACCGCGTTCAGCTGTCGGTAGTCAACGCAGAACCTAAGCGTTCCGTCCTTCTTCTTAACCAGTACGACTGGAGACGCCCACGGACTGCTGGATGGCTGGATTATGTCGTCGTTCAGCATCTCTTGAACTTGCTCCTGGATCACCTCCCTTTCTTTAACGGAGACTCTGTACGGTGATCGATGCACAGGGCGCGCGTCGTCCTCGGTAACGATGCGGTGCTTCGCAACGGCTGTTTGGCGCACCTTCGACGACGTCGCAAAGCAGTCACGGTATTCGGTCAGGAGGTTAATCAGCTGCCGTCGTCTCGGGTCCGGAAGCTTAGGGTCGATGTCGAGCTGCGCTGGCGACGTACTGTCTTGCTGAGGTGGCGAGGATTCGTCAGTAATGGCGGCGATTTCGGCGGAGTTTCGGAGTTCCTCGACGTGGCCAACGGCTGCGCCTTTTGTGAGGTGTCGCGTTTCATTCCGGAAGTTCGTCACGAGGACCACAGTGCGGCCATCCTGAAGTTCAGCTACTCCTCGTGCGACGCCTATTCCTCTTCCTAGAAGCAACTGGAGGTTGCCTTCCAGAACAATTTCACCGCAGGTAGCTGCATCGGTCACGACGGGTACGACAACACTTGATCGCGGCGACAGGTTCACGTGGTCGGCCGCGACTCGGACGGCGGCTGACGCCGTTTGGCGTTTCTCTGAAGGCAGAACAGGCTTGCGCAGCGTCAATCTGTTCTCACCAAGGTCGATGACGGCGCCGTATTCACACAAGAAGTCCATTCCGAGAATGACGTCCCTCGAACAGTCTTGCAGAACGACGAACTTCACAAGGCAGGTTTCACCGTAGATCTCAACGCGAGCGGTGCACCTGCCAACAGGTGTGATGAGATGTCCGCCGGCGGTTCGTATCTGCGGTCCGTCCCACGACGTCGTAACTTTCCGAAGGCGGCGAGAGAGCCTCCCACTCAGGACTGAGTAGTCTGCTCCAGTGTCCACGAGTGCCGATGCGTCGAGGCCGTCGATAACAACGTTTAGGTTGTTGGACACCGTTGCAGGGGCGTCGGTGCGATGCGGGGCGTCAGGAGAGTGGGAGCGCTCCGGCGTTCTTGGAGGCTGTTTGTTTCCGTCGTTTTCGGCACCGTCACCTCCAGGCGTTGCCGCACTTAGTTTTCCCGGCGGCGGGGTCGGGGCGCTGGGGACGCTGAACGTCGTGGCGATGGAGAGCGGGCTTCACGGCGGAGGGACGACACGGGGGAGGGCGAGCGTCGGAGGTACTCCTCGATGTCGCGAGGGCGTTCGTCGTACCTTGGGCGCGGGTCGTTCGGGTGGAACCCGCGCAGCCCCAGTTGTCTGTAGGGGCATCGACGGTAAATGTGGCCGGCTTCACCGCAGTGATAGCACAGCGGGCGTCGGTCGGCGGTCCTCCAGACGTCCGTCTTCCTCGGCGCAGGTTGCTCTGGGTGGGCGTGGGGCGGTTGCCTCGGTGCTGAAGGCTCACGTCGCGGCTGCGGCGAAACGGGCGTGTGTCGTCGGGTCATTGCGGCGTAGCTCAGCGCCGGTTCTTCGGGAGCTGGAACGATGATGGGAGTGTCCGGCTGGCAAGCTCGCTGTACTTCCTCTCGAACCACCTCGGCAATCGAGAGCGAAGCCGGGCGGTTAGAAGCCGGCAGTAGCTTCCTGAGCTCATCCCGGACGACGTCGCGGATGATCTGCCGAAGGTGTTCGATGCCGACACCGTCGACATTGCAGCGAGGTGGCGAGACACCCGGAACGGTCGACACACCGGCGAGTCGTTGATAGTGCACAGCTCTGGCCGACAGCGCTCGCTCGATGTTGGTCGCCTCGGCCACGAAGCCGTCTACCGTCGTCGGGGGGCTGCGGACAAGGCCACCGAATATCTCGCATTTGACGCCCCTCATGAGGAAGCGCAACTTCTTCTCCTCGGCGGCTTGCGGGTCGGCGCGTGTACACAGGCGTAGCACGTCTTCAACGTAGCTTGTCACGCTTTCGTCGGGGGCTTGGGTCCGCGTCTGAAGCAGGTCCTCCGCATTCTGTCGCCGTTGTTGGTTTGAGAAGGTTCGCTTCAACTCGGTGACGCAGATATCCCACGAAGTAAGCGAAGCCTCGTGGTTTTCAAACCAGTGCCTCGCGGTGCCTTCCAGCGAGAAGTAGAGGTTCTGGAGGCGTTGCTCGACGTTCCATCCGTTGTGGCGGGCCACGCGCTCATAGTGAAGGAGCCAGTCCTCGACGTCTTCATAGATTTCTCCATGGAAAGGCGTCGGCGATCGGGGAGCGACGGGCAAGACAACGACGGGTGGAGCGGTCATCGTTGCGGTCTTCTTCTTTGACTTCTGCGGCAGGGGTCCGAGTTCCGGCGGTAGGCCTTGGTTACGGCGACTTGACCGGGTCTTGGTCTGGTCTTCTGCGAAGGGTAGCCTCCCGGGTCTGAGAACGTCACTTGGCCGGCGTGTTTTCGGAGGGGTACGGTCCACAGGCATAGAATGCTAAAGTACCCAGCACCTCCACCAAAATGTCACGGAGGAACAGCCAAGAAAACAAAGAATAACTGGGGGAAACTGAAACGTTTAATGGGGCGAACTTGTGCCCAAAAATAAAAAGGAAAAACGATAACAACAGAAGAGAACAGAGCGTCGCGGGCGTCGAGATCGGCGTGATAGCAGAGTCGAACGCTGGGGCGAAACTGACTCTGGCTCGGTCCGCGAAGCCCCTTATGTACACGTGTGAGCTTTTGAATAATCGGCACAGAAAGTTCGACGCGTAGAACATTCGCACCTCGAACAAGCACCAGGATTCTCGAATTTGCCAGAACACTAAATGCAGGGATAAACAAAAAACACGTCTCTCCCAGGAATCGAACCCTGGCTTTTCGCATGGGAGGCAGGTACAATAACCGTTAGGCCACGCGCGCGCTGCCTGCTTGACCCGCTGCGCGCGCGGCAATATGCAAGTATCATATGGCATCCGCATCAAAATTATCTTTCTTCCAAATTAGAATCTGTCCAAAGTAAAGCAGCCCGGTTCATATCAAACGACTTTTCACCTCAAACTAGTGTCTCAGCTTTAAAAGCAAATTTGGGTCTCACTTTCTTGTCTACCAGGCGCAATATTTACCGCATATGTTTCTTTCATGACTTATACTACAGTAACTCGTGCTTTAAAAACACCTATTGTCATTCGGCACATTACATTTCTCCTCGAACCGATAATTCCTGTAAGGTACAGCAATACCAGTCACACACTAATTCCTTCCTCTTTTCACCCTTAATATTATCGATTACTGAATGGAATAACTTGCCAGACGAGATGGTTACTAACACGAATCCCGTTGAATTTAAAACTATGTGTGAGCGTCTGTGGCATGAATAGTATACGTACATGCTTATTTGTTGTTTTCATAGTCGCTTTCTGTTTCTCCATATTGAAATTGTTGTTTTATACATAGTTACGTCCAGTTCAAAATTGCAGTTGTGTACGCACGATGTCACTTCCTTTTTGTAAACTGTGCTGGGCTGATTTCGATTATTTTGTTATACCAATGACTGTGCTTGGAAAATTGTGTGATTATGTTGTTACAAATGCATGTACCACCTACCCCCCTCATGTAATGCGTCCTCAAAGACGCCCTTGAGGTAAATAAATGAAATGCAATGAAATCTGCATGCAATATAAAGAGCTAAGTTCGAGTTTTTCGATGATATCAAGGTCATTAAAATATCTTCAATAGCTCAAACGTAAGAACTTTCTAAACTTCGACAAAACTCAACAAAAAGACATTATTCCCCAAATTCCGCGCAAAAAAAAAGAAAAGAAAAACGGGAATAAGAAAGGGACACAAACACGTCGCTGAATCTGAAACGCCGTGTTTCTGTCCCCCTCTTCTCTTCGTCTTGTGCGCTGAATTTGATGTCAATGATTACCAATAAGCCCAAGTATCCACCCTAGTGTAAATTATTTCAATTTTGTTTTCTATATTACCATAAAACACAATATTCTTTTCAATTATTTCAGCATAATTCATTCTATTTTGAGGGTACCACAGAAGCGTCCCAGTGCGGTAGTTTGAGAAGAGACTGAATATCGAGATGTCAAACATGCGTTCCCTAACAGATTGGAAGAAAAACGCCGTTTTTCGTTTTGACAGCTCCAAATGTCAATACCTTGAAAACAAGAAATTCGTCAAGCTTGCAGCTTGCACTCTGTTTCATTTCAATGAAGCTCCCGAAACATTTTCTTTTTTGTAAAAATCAAATATTCTAACCGAAAACCGTGCCTGCATGAGATGAAAACACCCAGATAATTTTTGAAGTAGAGTGGAGTATGTAAACACGTTTGTGGCAATCTTTAAATTGATAATTAAGCGCAAGAAGCTTGCTTTTAGACTTGATCATGCGGCTGCCATTTCGCTGGAGGCTTTCCAAGATTATCTCCAAGGCAGCAGAAAGAACTTTTAGTTAATTTAGATGTGCGTATAAAGGATTTAATCATAGCTTGAACCTCGCACCGAAAAAGGTAGACTTTCATAAAGGTTTGTATTCAAGTTTTTATTTTTGTTTTTTGCCGCGGCGTCGCAGCATAATCCTGGTTCGCTTGATTGGCAAACTTTATTGGTGTCATTTTGCATTAAACATTTCGCCTTGTCCGGTCCATAGTTTCCCCCAAACTTTGAATAAATTAAAAAAGTAAATTCTCTCGTAATGTCTTTAATACTGTCGGCTCCGTTCAAATCACATAGTTTTTATTATAAACGTAATTGCGAACACAATGAAAAGAAAACAATGTTAGCGGCATTTCACTCGAAAAATATAGGAGGGGGCACCGAAAGGTAACAGGAAGGAATTTCTAGAGGGCGAACTGTACGTAATACCAACTTCCGCCGCTAGCAGGTCTTTCTGGCACCCCTTCCGAGACAGTTTGCCGACCGGCGTCGTTTCTCCCAGCGCTTCCAAATCAGTCCTCGTTCTTCGCAATGCCTGCCTCGAAGGAGCAGCGTTCGGCCATGAAATTTTATTTTCTTTAAGGAAAAACTACGGCGAAAACTATTTTAATGCTTCAGACAACTTAGAAAGAATATGCGATGAAAAGATCGGAGGGCTACGAGTGAATTTCTCGCTTCAAGGACGATAAATTATTGATCGACGACCAACCTCGTTGAGGGCGACCCTCAGCCTACTCAACTAATAAAAACATCGAGAAAATTTGGGATATTTTCTTGGCAGACCGTACAGGACCATTTGAAGAACTTGCTGAACTGAGTAGAGCATCCTGGAGTTTGGGTCAACGCATTTTTACCGAAAATTTGGAGTTGAAGAGAGCGGACAACAGCGGAAAGAACATCTAGAAATTGATCTGCACTTTTTTTTTTTTTTTGAAACTTCCTATGGGTGACAAAAGTAGGTACTATAGATACGACCCTGAGCCAAAGCAGCAGTCAAGTCACTGGAAAAGTTGGAGTTCGCCACGACCCAAAAAGCGCGTTAGGTCAAGTCAAATGGCAAGACGATGCTGATTTGCTTTTAATTTAACTCGTTTAAGGGGCATTGTTCACTCCGAGTTTGTTCATTCTGGTGAATTTGATAATCGGGTGTCTTGCAGGGGAATTTGCGACGCTTGCAAAACTCAATGAGGCACAAACTCTCCCATTTGCAGTAGGGCTGGGCGTCGATTAAAAATTTTAACCCGATTAATCGCCACCCTTTAATCGATTAATTAATCGATTAATCGGTCTCGTTCATTTTCATGCATAATAATATTGATTAAAATAAAAATTGCATCTATATTTTTTTTTTGCTGAATATCTGTTAAACGGCGCAATAATTTTAACTATGAATCAGCTTTGATATGCAGTTGAGAACAGTTAAAACACTCACACTCACACATTATTACTTCAGCTCCATGAGGCAAAAATGTTCGTTGATATTCTCCGAGAAGGGCGACCTCCTTTGATTCCTCACAGTATTCTCTGCTGCGCTAAACGGACACTCGCACGGCTTTGAAGTCGCTGGGACATGTGTAACCTTCTGCACATGTCTGAAGTTACAATTATCCCCCATACAGTTTACCTTAAGTTAATACTTCACCTAAATTTTTCACTTCATATAGGTGTGCTCGTTCATGTCTGCATAGTGAAAGCATTTCATTCTTATTTAATTTTGGTTCGTCAAAATTTTACCGATTAACCGGTTCAACAAATTAATCGCGATTAAAGCATTAATCGATTAATCGGTGGGTTAATCGATCAATTGCCCGGCCCTAATTTGCAGGAAAGGCGGGAGTGGTGGTTCCATCCCGACAACGTCCGAGCACACACTGCACTGTCAGGCAAGGCAATTGTTTTCGAACAAAAATGGCACGACACCACTTATCTTTCCCTTCCCCCCCCCCTCCCCCCCGCCGCCCCTCCTTCCTTACTATTCACCGGACCTCACCCCGTATGACTTTTTACTGTACGCCCGCAAGATTCAGTCATCGTTATCGCGTGTTTTTGTTTCTTTTGTTTTACAGTCATACTAACACTATTTACTTTCTGTATTTTTATAAACTCTCCCTCATAATACCCTCCCTTGGAGAGCTTTTAGAAGTACGTATTCTGAAAAAAAAATAAAAAAAGCAAAAACCTACATTAATTTTTGTCGACAATGCCGGTGAGGAAGCGGGGACAAATAGCGTGCTGCCTCAAGGGGTCCCTCCGCCAAACGTCCAAGGCAGTATACGAATGCACTTTTCATGGTAGGGGCAAACGCTAAAGCAAGCAGGTGAGCAACAAACAGAAACAGCAAAATTATTTTTCGTTGTTTTCATTTCGTAATTATCCGGGAAACAATTTGGTCCTTAGCTTGCGCGTCATATTTAACAATTATAAATAGAGCGCGACATGGGCAAGGAAATGTAGTTATAACACCAAATAGGTACGCATATTTTGTATAGAGTGGAGAAAAAACGTCATAAAAGAGAGGGAAAAAACGAAAACAAATAGATCGAAACATTAATATTTGATATACATTAGTTCCCTAGTTTTAAAAAACTTATTTTTATAAAAAAGAAAAAAATGCCGTGCCCGCGGAGGACGTTCGACGAATGCGGAAGGATTGATATCAAAACGAGAAGCGGAACTCGGGACGCCTCCCTGTTGATAAGTGTCCACTGTCTTGCAACCTCTTAGGATAGGATTACGCTTGATAAGGAGCTCGGGACGATATAAAATCGCCGAAGTCTTCTGTGAAAGCTCAGAGGGAGCCAGGTCTCCGTTTGGACAACCGGTCCGTTCCCGCATTTGGCATCCTTGCACGGTGAGCACCGAACGCTTTTCCTTGTCGCATTTTATTTAATGCGCCGATAAACGGGAAGAGAGGTGGACCCCAGAGCGCGCGGGGGACATCGGAACGCCGAGCTCTGATTGGTGTATTTAGTGGGTAGAGCTAGAGCTAGCTGCCTTAGTCTGCACTGCACTGGTCGAACGCGTCAGAGCGCAGAACGCCGGAGCACGGCGTTTGGCTCTCGCATTCGAAAGCGTTCGACGAGTGCAGTGCAGAGAAAGGCAGCCACTAATCGTTCCAATCAGAGCTTGGCATTCTGAGGTTCCCTCTCGTCTGCTTCTCTTCCTCAATTCTCGGCGAAGACAATCTCAAAAAGAGAACCTGGAATGCGACTAACAGATGTTTCTTTTATCATATTCTGGGCTGGCTTTTGTTTGAGTGTGTTTCCCTGCGTGCTTGCGTTTTTCTTGTTCTTTGGTACATATGCACGAGTGTATTTTCTACCTTCACAACTATGTACCCCCCCCCCCCCCCCTTCAATAATGCCTTCGGGCACTGCGGGGTGACCTGAAATAAATAAATGAATACATAAATATGTATTCATTTCAGCCACTCCACTCAGCGAATGGAGTGGCTGAAAATATTATTAGACCTTAAAAAAGAGTGTCAGCGCTGTTACACTCAGCATAAGTTTTCATCATGCTCAATGTAAAAGCGCAAAGTGTGTGTGTTTTTTTTTTACTTTTAAAGATATTTTATGTCTTCTCATATGCAGAGCCCTATCTCCGAAATTGCAGCATTACTCTCTCAGAAGAGGTTTGCAAAAAAAAAATAGACGCTCTGTTTGTTTGTTTTTTCTGTTTCATAGATTGTAACATTGAAGCTGAGGTTCAGTGTATTTATAGGCACGGCTGTTTAATATTGTCTTTTTTATTTTTTGTATTTATGCTCATTGTCTTGTAGTGACTGTTTTGTAGTGACTGTAGCCTGGACAGCGAGTGTTGCCTGACACTCGCTGTCCAGGCTACCTCTATTTTGTTCCTGTATGTTTTTTTTATCGCCTTCCTGTTTCTTTTTAGGCACTCAGACGCTTTTGAAAAAATGTTGAGGTTGGTGACCTTGATTCTCGCTGCAAGCACATTTGGTAAGTCAAGATATAATTTCTTGTTAGATCGCCCCCCAAAAAATCCGGCTGAAAGGCGTTTGGTTGGTGAAATTTCGTAGCCAGTTCAAGCTGACCGATGTCCAACAGAACACCGCAGGTTTTTTCTACGGAAAGCCTTGTACTACGTATCAAGAACACAATTCCGAAATACGGCTTTCAATGGTATTTTCAAATACTAATCCGTTAGAACGTCTAGTCGTCTAGTCATTAGGCTTAGTAACTGAGAGTATAAGAAACGACGGCAGCCTTGATTCCCTAACATCTTAAGATCGCTCCACGGCCAGTGAGGTTGCGCAATTAGCGGATGGGCTGTGCTGGCATTAGCCACAAGCTGCATTTTGTAAGTTGTCTGTGACTCTAAGTACGAGGTGCTGAAAAAACAAAAAGATACAGGGTCTATTTCACCTTGAAAATTAACTCTGCATCTCTGAACACTCATGCTCCGCTTAACTGTAATGCTAACGGTACGAAACATGATATCAAAGTTTGAGGACTAACCGACATCTCGTTCAAAAGTTGCGAGGCTCCATTTCCCCATTCGTTTTTTTTTTTTCTTTTTCTGGAAAAATCACGTAACTTTTGAACAGGTTAGCGGCTACTTCTGAGACCTTGGCATCTGGTTCGGAGTTGCAGCGCTACATTTGAACGCAGAATGAGCGTTCGTCGTACTGTAGTTGGCTCTTGCGGTAAAAAAAAAAATAAAAAAATAAAATAAACTTTGCCATTTTTTTAGGTTCATGACGTAGATTGATAAACAAAAGTTGGAACACTTTAATACCGTAGTTAGACAAGCGTTCTTACCAATCATTAAGCCTACGACAGTTGACTCAATTTCGACCTGCCGGAGTTACACGGTGGCGCCAACTGTCATTCAGCCGCTAACGGTCATTAATAATAATAATAATAATAATAATAATGGTTTTTATTCACTTTACAGATACATATAAATAATGCTGGCCTACAAAAGCAGTATCCTGCTTTTGTAGGCCAGCTGAGTTCACATAAGCTGGCCTACCTCAGTTAACTGATGGGGGTTCGCCCCAACAGAGCTAAAGATGACGGCGGCCCTCATAAACATTCCTAAATGAACTTTCATTCATAAACAGTGTAACTTGTCTTCACAGACAATGGTGAAGGATGCTTTTTTTTCTCTAGGCAATGGAGCGACCGTGAATGACTTCAACAACCATGCTGACGAGGCCGTTGGCAGGCATCAACCGTCTGTCATTAGGAACAAACGTTCGCTTCATGTAGAGGCGCGCATTCCCTCCCACGAATTCCAGGTAACCGGAGATTATTCCTTGTCTGGTGGACAAAAGACGGGCTGCTCTAACTTGCAGCGACCCTGTGCCGGTTTGCTGGTGAATGCGGGTGTTTCATCCAGCGGTTAAAATAGCCGCGAAAGAGAGGTTGAGGTCACGTAGCCGGCTCTCTGGAAACAAAAGACTAAAGTTAGCTAACGTTCCAGGCAATTGGCTACCGTAAGTCTGTTTTAGCTCTGAATATTCGAGTTCTCTTTTGCGCGTAGAAAGGGGTTAAAGAAACTCGAAAATCAAACTATATTTTTTGCCTTAGTACGTATTTAGAAGGGGCTTATAAAGTTATTTCCGCGAAAGTTTACGTTAAGTGGTAATTAAATGAAATTGCAGGCAAGGCTTACGAGTGTTGAGCGAAATCGGCTGCAACACTATGGGTGCGCTCTCCCTATGGAGTCGGTCACCTGAATTCACAATCCCCAGTAAGCAGGCCGAGAAGGGCAGAGCGAAACCAGTGTTGAAGTGGGTGCTTTAGCACACTGCAATCAATAACGAAAGTTGAAATTCAATAGGACAACTACTTTCTGCTTCTAGCACGAACTTAAAGACTGGTTCACACATTTGCGTTTGAGTACACTCGAGTACGTTCTGTTCCCTCGTCGTGACTGCTTACGACGGTACAACACAGAGGCACACAAGCGCCATCTATCAGCTAGCATTGGAAACACTTTTGATCTCCTCGTAAGGTGCAAGATGTACAAGTGCAAGACACAATAGCATACATTAGGGCTCGATAACATGTAAGAGCCATCGCTGTGACTGTAATGTGGACTCGCACAGGAATGCTCTTTTTCTCGTAATAAAAAACGCCGAGCGAAGCACATCAGACGCTTAGATTAGATAAACATGCGATGCGAATACGGACAAGTGGGACGTCATGTTCAATGTCCCGGAGCGTATTGCACATTTAGTTTTGCCTAATCGTATTCTGTGCTGCTTCAAGCGGTGGGATTCTGTTATTGTTCTCAGTGATTTGTTGTCTGGTGCTCTACAGGAAAGTGGACACACACATCTTTTTTTTTTTAGAGTGATTTGGATTTAATAGTTTTTCTTGAACAGCAGAAGTTGAGACAAAACTTCTTTTTTATATATAAGGTTGAAAGCAACGGATTATTCAACCACGACCTAGAGGTGACACTAACGGATGGAGCAGTCAGAGGACTGGACGATGTGACTCGCCGTCTCGCAAGATGCGTCCGACCTACCTGCCTCGTTGATCTGAGAGGACTCGTGGTCTCATACATCGCACAGGTATTACAACCCACTTTCCTGAAGATGACATTGACGAGAAGATGGAGCTATAGGAGGCGCCCTGTGTAGCTTGTTTTGCCCAGAGATCAGTGTTTACGCAACACAAAGCGTATGGACTGAATTATTCCCGTCATCTTGCACGATCGAGCGTGAGGCATAAATTGAACAAGAGTGCTGCTACAGCGTTCGGGAGGACTTGCGTTGAATTGGCAATCTCTGATCAAACACGAGCCTCAACTGAATGTTGACAGAGCGTTCGGTAACGTCAGCCGAGCGCTGCGCGCGAAGCGCAAACAATAATTCGTGTTGTCGCTGTCCCCACAGGTTTAGTTCCCTACTTTGCCGCTAGACGCGCAACAGTTTTTGTCTGTCGCTAGTAAAGAGCCAGTTTCTGGTTACCTTTCGTCTTCACTTATTCTTTTTGTCCTTGTCTCTAGAGTGTGGCACAAGAAATGAGAGAGAGCCATATATGTGTGTAATCGTGGAGGCCGTGCCCTGTCCTGTTATTTGTGGCAGCTGCAGATACATCCACGAATTCATGCCGCATGACGACGGCGGGTGCTCCAGAAGGATATGCCCGTGGCTAGGAGTACGGTAGCAATTTTGTAGCACCCCGCGCCGCCATCTCCGAGGCGCATGTGCGGAATTTTGTGCAAAGACGACGGCAAAAACCTGGGCGCGCTACTAGGCCATTGCAAACACGCGATAAGAAAATTTTTTTTCGCGAATAAGCACACACCGATGAAGGATCCGACAGCCCCTCCGAGGCTGATGCGACAGCATGTCCGCCACGTCATTAGTGCACGCCTCGGGAGACGTCACTTCCGTGACGTCGACTGGCAACTTTGCACCCCCTTCCAAGTGCGGAAATAGACGTATATTTACGTCAAAAATGATTGTGTCTGGGAGAATGACGAGGCTACAAGGAGTCGATCAGAAAGATAAAAAGAACCGTCTGGGCTGTGTCACTAAACACGACCGTTCACGCGCTTTTTTTTTTTTTTCTTTGAAGTCTTTATTTTTTTCGAATCAACCGAAAGAGGAACAGAGACTAAAGGCAGGATATGCCTGACGAAGGTCTCCGTCCCCTTTGCAATTCATGCGCTGATGTTCCGCCTACCGCCGAATTCACAAACCTCACTCAAAATGAGGGGCCCCTCCACTACCTCGAGGAAGTGGAGGGGCCCCTCAATTTGAGTGAGGTTTGTGAATTCGGCGGTTAGTGTTAAAAGCAGCATAGATTAGTCTTTAGATCTAAACATGTTTTCACCCGCGTCATTCGCCGAATCTCCCCCCGTAGATAGCAGCGATTTAGTCTCCTAAGCGCTTTGGGGGAAAGTAGACGCACCGACTTTTTGGAATATGCTATGTTTACCCAAGAGTATATGCTCTTGTTGGCGACAATTTTAGACACACAGGGCGTAGTAAGTCCCGAACGTTGTATGTCGCTTTGCAAGCAATGAAGGCCATTGCGTCATTCACCAATAAGAACAGCGAAGAACGAATCACGACCGTAGAAAAATTAACATAATTAGCTACGTCCGGCGTTTTTGAGCTGCCAGTGACGAAACAGCGTGAAAGCTCGCCTGCTCCTTGTGGACCTCGTACGCTGGTTGACCCCGGAAACGCTGCCACGTGCATTTGTTTTCCTCCGACATCATCCAGTCACGGTGCTAACTTGGTTGCCTTGTTGTTGCGCGTCCTCTACGCTTTTTTTTTTGTCATCTTATTGGTGTGTCAATCTTTTCGGTTCGACGAGCCAAGGACGCATTTTAGAACACTTGCTCGCCGTATAGCGTCGACAATTCTTCTTGTAACCTATCTGATCGCTCTGTGTCTTTGCTTCCAGACTCAGGGCGACGACTTGGATGGAACGGTCAAGCACATCTGGGTAAAAGTAACGGTCACGAGCGCAGAAGCTTTGTCAACATGAACGATATCAGAGCCAGGGAGGCTAGCCTAAACTCCTTGGTCATCGGCCCCAGCTCAGTTAGCATCTCTTACGACAACTACCTCGATCTCAACTCTGGAAGGCACAATGAGTTTTGTGGATGAGGTGGCACGTTACACCGACTGGGAGCTTCGCAAGATCCTTCGTGGGAGCTACTTGGCGGCTCTTCAGGGGACCTTCGCTGACTAGTGACTAAACTATGAAAGTTCGCTCTGGCATACCTGGCTTCAGATGTACGAATTTTCTTCCGCCATTTGGGAGGGACAGGATGACCGGGGGTGGACGTCAAGGGGTTGTGAACCGAGTGTGGCAGCGCACCGTAGCTCGACAAATTGAGTGTGTTGGAGGTGTGCGTGTTAAACGTACCTCTAAACGCAACTACTGACAGCTTAAGGACCCGCAGGCCATGTTCCCGCTTTTTGCGCACAGAAAGAATGAAACCCGAAATGGAACAAGGACAGACACTTACAGTTCATTCGTGCGACCTGGGAGAGATGTAACTTGGACAGGACTTGGACAGACAAAGCTCTAAATAAAGAATTAAGTACAAGCGCGTTGTATATAGTTCACACGGAGGAAATTAAACGCTGAAATGGACGAAGGACAGAGACTCAATGTTCTTTCGAAGTTTAAAGTTGAAATACAGTTGAATGAGCTGTGTGTGTCTCTCATTTCTTCATTTCAGTGTTTTATTCCTTCTGTGTGAACTGTGGTTTATCCAACCCACTCTGCTGCGTGCACGTCGCGCCTTTTGCTTCCATATTCGATCTTTGGCGTTCTTATTTCTTAACGCGGAAATATCACTGGTTGGGAAGCAGTGATAAGATGACAGGCACTCGCGGCGCCCTGAGGTTTTTTAATTGGTATTGACTTTAATTGATTAGGTAGTTACATTTGTCTAATTGGGAGTTTATTGTAACACAACACACTACACAAGAGTCTAGTTTCTCTTTATTTCGATTACCTGGAGTTTACCCTCGCGTAAGTAACTTCATTTATGGCTTTAGAAAGATATGACTCGCTTT
>JABSTQ010001090.1:0-26248 GCA_013358835.2 Ixodes persulcatus | reverse complement strand
CAGTGACATTCTCGTTGGGGCCATGTCCTGGACAAGATCAGGAATTCGGCTCTCTCTCGTCGATGTTGGCTGATTAACATGCGCTTCAGCTCGATCTTGCAAACTTCCCACGTCATTAAGAAGGATTTGTGGTTCTCAAACCAGCGCCTGGCCGTTTCTTCGACGAGACGTATAGGCTCTGAAGAAGATGGTTGTCTGTCCACCCATTGTGGCGGGCTACACGGTCAAATTGCTCAATCCAGCCCTCAACATCTTCATACACCTTGCGTGAAAGGGCGTCGGAGTGCGAGGTGCGACGGGCATGCAAACAATGGTGGGAGCGGACGCGGTTTGCAGCTACAGGGGATCTATGTTGGACAAATGTTTCGTTTCTCCTAAAAGAAACGGAAGTGACGACATCGCGTCTGATTGGATGAAGCTCGAATGACGAAAGTTTCCTATGAAAATGTGGGCGGAGATGGCGAACCGCCCCCACCGGAAGTGACAACACTTTGACGTATCGTTTCCTCGGTGTTTCGTCTGAAAAGGGAACGAGTCTGTCGACGGTCTCTTCGAGGTAGCGAAATGGGAAACGGCGTCTCGGAGGCAGAGCGACAGTTTTCCTATTGTTGAACTTTTTTTTTCTCCGGAAAGGCTCTACCGGCAGCTCCGCGATGCCTTTGAACTACCGGAGGAGACTTTTCGGAGGCAGTACCGTCTCGCCAAGAATGTGGTCCGTTGGTTGTGCGACGAACTGCGCGAAGAGCCAGAGTTGAGGAGGCTGCGAGGATCGTGGACGGTGATGACTGTGGAACAGCAAGTGTTGTGCGCACTTCGCTTTTACGCCACGGGGAGCTTTCAGGGCATGATGGCGAGCGACGAGCACATAGCAAGGGATCAGGCTACAGTCAGCATCGTTGTGCGGGCTGTGTCCCTCGCTATTGCGCAGTGTCTGGGGGTCCGACGCGGCTAGATCGACTTTCCCCAGACAACCGGCGAGAGGGACGACGTCGAGAGGGGCTTTCAACGACTCGGCAGGATACCCGGCGTCATCGGTTGCGTCGATGTGACGATGATCGCCATCGTCGGCCCGTCACAGAACGAGCCCACCGTCACGAAGGCGGCGTATTGGTGTCGCAAACAATACTACGCTCTAAACGTGATGGTGGTAAGTACGATCACATATATACTACGTCTCACCTTAGCATGAACTAACTGAGAAAACTGTGCAAGCGCGAACGGCTTGACTGGAGCACTCGCTGCACGAGCGCTCGTGCAGCCGCCGGGGCTTTATCCAAAGCAGCTAGCTCGCGCTTTTAGCTATAGGTCAATGCCCGTTCTGAATGGGTTTGAAAAAGAGCGTAAAGCCCGGGTCACACAGTTGCGTTGGACTGCGTTTGACTGCGTTGCGGCAGCGAGACACCAGGACATCCCTGCTGGTTATATCGCGTGCCAAGAAGATTCCTTGAATTGGATTCCACGCTTCATACGAAGCACAGATGTGCCGGTGACTCGCTTTCGGTTCTCGCCGCAACGCAGTCAAACGCACTCAAACGCAAGTGTCTGAACCGGCCTTAACGCTAATACGGTGTGGATATGCCATTTTATAAATGATAGTTATGGGTTGTTAGTACTCGTTCATCCTCCGCACAAGCGTTTGTTCGACGAAGGGAGGGAGGGTTAGTTAGCTGAAAAGATTTCGATCTCTGTTTGTTTTCATGTCGTGTTAAGCCTTTAAGCATTAGTCCCTGTCCTGCATGATAAATTTTAAACTCTCCTTTGAAGAAAAAAAACAAATTTGCCTAAACTAGTGGCTATTTGTGGCTATTTATTATATAATTTTAATCTTCGTAACACAGACAGCGCTCTGTCTGTGCCCTCCTTCATCCAGTCCGTCGTTTTTTTCTTTTTTCTTTTTTTGAGCTGTTTTAAGATTTTAAGTTTGTAAACCACATAATTTATGGTGGTGTGTTGGTCAGCATGTAAAAAGTGTTTTACAGGGCCCCATGACAATGAGTGCAATCAACTATTTGTGGATTCAGTTGAATTAATGTCGACATATGTCTCACTATTGCAGGTGTGTGACGCCGACTGCCGGGTCATGAGCATCGACCCACGGTATCCTGGGTCGGTGCACGACTCCTTCGCGTGGCGCTACTCGTGGCTCCGGAGCAACTTCGAGCAAGGCCGGCTGATAGACGACGGCAGGTTCCTGCTTTTTAAGGATACTCCATTTGTTGGTTCTGTACATGATGGCTCTGCACCACTTATAAGCTACAGCATCACACATACTGTTCCGATCATGGATAACTGGCATGCGCTTTGGCCATACCTGTGACAAGTCTCCTTGGAGACACTCCGACGCAGCTGTCAGCTACAGGGGGGAAAGGTTGCAAACAGCAGCTTTACCTGCTTAGTTGTCAACAATTTTAAAGGGATACTACAACGAAATTTCGGTGCTTATTTTTTGGTCTATACGTGTTCAAAAGAGCAGTATCACATCGGACACATAAATATCTTGTTAAAAAAGACACAAAAAGGCATTTAAAAAAAATTAGGCGAATAGCAAAGAGCATTTTCTAGATGTCGCTAAAGCCGTTTGTAATGCCCGTCTAGGAACCTTGACAGGTAGTGACAATAAAGGCCCGTTCACACTCTTGCGACCCAGTACGACTGAGAGAGACGAGATCTTTTAAAACTTCTTAAATTTTTTTTTAGAACGAGGGAACACACTGGCATTGTGGCGCCATCTATGCGGTGACCCTCGAACTGCATTTCACAAGAGCGAAGGTTTTGCGGGATTTCCGAGGTCAAATGTGCGTAATACCCATAGAAAGGCTCGTTTATAACATTGACAAAAGTTTTTCGAGCCAAGAAAGAAAGGATAATGCGCGAGAGAGATAAAAAAAATATGCCGGACCGCCGAGTTTACACTGCCACCCAATAGATGGCGCCAGTGTGTCCTCTGGTTTAAAAAGTTTTAAGGAACCCAGGTTTAAGAGGTCGCAAGAGTGTGAACGGGCCTTAACTGTCTTGCCTAGAACTTGTGGGGTCCCGTCAGCCCCCCCCCCCCCCCCCTCCCCCCCTCTGGTCGACAACCGGACGCCGGCGCCTGAGGACTCGTTTTCGGTCGCCTCCGTGGCGAGGACGGCGCCTTTGAAGTTTGGTTCCCGAGTCCCTCCCCCCTCGGGACCCATCTTGAAGTGGCGGTGTCGGCGCTGGGCACCCAAGGACCCCCCTCCCGGACAGCGTCGGCGCCCGAGGCCCTGCACGTGCTGCGGCAAAGCCAGACGGGGAGCTCCAGCGAAAGACCGCCCACGATGGAAGACAGGAGGCTCCCGCCTGTCTGGTGCGCGGTGACGACGGGAACAACGAGGAAAGCTGGGACGACGGGAGATTGGAGAGAGACTCTTGCGCGGGAAACGGGCCACGACGGACGTTCTGGGGGGTGGCGACCGCGACGTCGGCTCGGGCGACGGCCCGCTGACATGGTCCGGACTTAGACCCCGAATTCGACCCTCGACGGCGACGTCCCCAGGATGCGGTATGGACTAGCACCGCAGGGACGATCGGCAAGCAGCAAACAGTGGCAGCGCACCCCTTCCAGGCTTCCTTGATCACCTTTACCGATCCCGAAACCCCCCAGCAGAATGTGAGTGGCATAAACCCCCTCTGCCGAGAGCTATGCGTTGCTGTGTCACGTTCATCCGGAGACAGGGGCCCGGGGAATCGGACGAGAACCCTACAAACTATACATGCTTTGAACCTGACGTCATCCCGACAGCTCTCCGGCCAGCAGAAGAGAAAAGGGGAGGGAGGAACTCCACACTCAACGGGACTCTCTTTTGTGTGTCCCAAGATTATAGAAGATTAACCCGTCACTCAAAATTCACACAAAAGCAGCGTTGGGATTAGTTGCGGTAGCCTGATGCTGGCGTGCTTCGACTGCTTTGGTTGCTGGAACAGCTAGGGCATCCTGACGTCGTCTGCCTCGCCGCAGCTTTGCTCATCCCGAGATAAACTACATCACAATAGCACCGAATGTGACGTGCTCTCTGCTGGCTGCTCTCCAAGCGCTTGATAGTGTGGGCTGTTTATAACACAAAATACAGCCATCAGGCTCAAAATACAAATGTGTGATTGTCATTTACGGATATTGTGGATCATTTTCAGCCTATTTCTGAACAGGACGGGTATATTTCAAATTTCGTTGAAGTATTCTTTTAACGAGAACAGCATTATTATCATACATTTCTTCTCTGACTGTGCAGGTGACAGCGGCAATGCCTTGGAGCAGGCACGTATCCAAGGGAGGGGGGGGGGGGGGCATGGGGCCCGGGCCCCCCCCCCCCCCGAAATCTTCGATTTTGTTGGGACCTCCTCTCCCCCCTCCCCCTCATACAGAATTTTGTCATGGGCGGGCCCCCCCCCCCCCCCCCCGAAACAAAATCCTGGCTACGTGCCTGCCTTGGAGCCTTGGCTCATCACCCCTGTCCCTGGACTCCACGCGACCTCCACCGCTTGCGGCCGGTTTAATAAGGCACATTCTTCGATGAGGTCTGTTGTGGAGCGCTGCATTGGGCTGTTGAAAAGCAGATTCCGGTGTCTGCAAAGGCACCGGACACTGTATTATCATCCAACAACAGCCACCGTCATTATAACGGCGTGTGCAGTGCTCCACAATATCTGCCTTTCATCGAAGGAGCCAGAACCGGAGCCAGACTCTGACCCTGACAAGCCAGGGGTGGAGTCTGGGCCGAGATCGGACGGTTCTGAGTCGAGCTCGGAGGGGTCAGTGGCAGATGACGAGAGGCTGGCTCCTGCCCACCTTCGGGTCAGCCTCTCGGACAGGGGGAGGGCTCTGAGGCAGCGCCTTGTTGCCCAGTTCCGAACCTTCCACAGCCGTGCCTCCCCGGAGCCCCACGCAAGCCACGGAGACACTCCCGCCCACCAGGGACACCACCAGCACCAAGGAGTCCGTCGCCACAACGGAGGTCCCGCCCATCAGGGACACCGTCGGCGACAGGCAGCCCCTCATCGTCCTCGCCACGGTGGCACTCCCGCACACCAGGGAAGCCACCGGCGACAGCAAACCCCTCATCGTCCTCACCTCGACTGACGCCCTCGCCACCAGAGAAGCCCTCCCCGTGGCAGCATGTACTTTACTTGTTGCTCCACAGTCATGGCCGTCCACAAGCTCCACAGTGTCAACTCCAACGCCTTGCGCAGTTCGTCGCACAACCACCGTACTACCTTTACGGACATGTAGTACTGCCTCCGAAAAGCTATTCGGTGCATCACGGTGATGTTGGTAGAGCCTCTTTTAATTTGCAAGCAGGGTGCATAAAATGCGTGGGACAATAACAGAAGGTTTTGTAGGGTTATGTAGCTGGTAGTAGTGCAAAACTATCGATAGTACTATCGATAGTATCGATAGTCTACAGAAATCTGACTATCGATAATAAAAAAACTATCGATAGTACTATCGAAAGTCGACTATCGAAAAACTATCGATAGTACTATCGAAAGTCGATTATCAAAAAATTATCGATAGTACTATCGATAGTCGACTATTCAAAAACTATCGATAGTACTATCGATAGTCGACTATCAAAAAACTATCGATAGTACTATCGAAAGTCGACTATCGAAAAACTATCGATAGTACTATCGAAAGTCGACTATCAAAAAATTATCGATAGTACTATCGATATTCGACTATCGAAAATATATGAATAGTACTATCGATACTCGACTATCGGAAAATTATCGTTAGTCGACTATCGGGAAACTATCTAGAGTCGACTATCGTAAACCTATCGATAGTACTGTCGACGGATTACTATCGATAGTTTTGCGACACTAGTAGTTTGCGTCGCTCCCTCTTCTTTTTTTCTCGCTTTATTTTTTTTCAAATGGGACACCAACTAGCCCAAGCACTTACTATCCCAACTTTGGTTCAGCTTTCAGTCATGACAAAGACGGGAGTTTGGGCGAAGAGAGGAGGAAGGGAGGCGAGCGGCGGTGCGGCAACTGTGTTCGCTCTAGTTGTGCAAAACTATCGATAGTACTATCGATAGTATCGATAGCCGCCAGAAATCTGACTATCGACAGTAAAAATATTATCGATAGTTCTATCGATACTAAAAAACTATCGATAGTTCTATCGATAGTAAAAAAACTATCGATAGTTCTATCGATAGTAAAAAAACTATCGATAGTCAACTAATGAAGAACTATCGTAGTACTATCGAAAATCGACCATCAAAAAACTATCGATAGTACTATCGAAAGTCGACTATTGAAAACTATCGACAGTACTATCGATAGTCGACTATCAAAAAACTATCGAAAAACTATCGATAGTACTATCGATAGTGAACTATAGAAAAATATCGATAGTCGACTATCGAAAAACTATCGCAAAACAATTGATAGTACTATCAATAGTCGACTATCGATAGCTCTGCGACACTATCGATAGTTTTGGAAAAACTATCGATAGTATCGATAGTCAATTTATCGATAGTTTTGCATCACTAGTAGCTAGCCAACGGGGCATCTGGCTCGCCCTTGCAGGAAACTGAGAAATCAATGAGGCTAATGGTGAGACCCATTTTCCTTTTTTTACTGCAATATATTGTTGGTTTAGACATCAGTTCATTTTCTCTACACTTCCATTGCCCTGCTCCATTTTACAATCTATTATGGCTACCACAGAGCCAGGTGTATTACTCGATAATCGCATATTGGATTTGTGTCAGTTTGAATGTATAAAAAAGACCAGTTTGTCTTTGAAAGTGCTTTCTTTTTTTCATAACAATGCCGTAACGTGAAAATAAACATGTTTGAAAACACAGGTTGCAATACTTTCTTGAAAGTGAAATTGAGCATGGACTAGTAAACACCGTATAAATTCTTTGTCATTATCCAGGATATATCACATACATTATTTCACACTTCACTTAATTCAGCACACTGCCATTTCGTTTGTGTTTTGTCACTCATGGAAGCACGGCAGATTCCATAGTAGAGGCATGTTGAGATCAACAATGATATAAGAAAACAAACAAACAAAAGAACACAGGGACACAGACGAAGGAAACAGGACAAGACGCTCTCTCAACTGAAGTTTATTGAAAATTCAACTTCAGTTGAGACCTTGTCCTGTTTCCCTTCGTCTGTGTCCCTGTGTTTTTTTCGGCGCTGTTTTTGTTTGCAATGAACCAACTGGCCCAAATCTCCATTTTATTGCGATATAAGAAAAATGGCAAATCCGGAAGCCAGTTTCAGGCGGATGGCAAGTTGTGGCTAGAGTGCACATTTCTTGGTATCAATCAGACTTGTGCCTATCTCAAATACTCTACTCAAGATACTGTATCTTAAATACTTTTTGGAGTATCTTAGTATTTTGCAAATACCTTTGATGGAGAGTATTTAATACTCTATTTTAATTACAATTCCGAGTATCTTGTGCTCATTATCTTAAATACATTTTTGACATTCCGCCATTTTCCGAGTTTTTCGGTAAGAAGTGGCGTGGGCGTGGCACGAGCAAACGTGAACATTCTTTCGAGCAACCGAATCCTGTTGCTAGCTCCGATTAGCTACGGTGACTTTAACTGAGCTCGTGAAAATATCGCTTTTGCCGACTCTGACTCATATTTCAGCCCAAAGTTCGTACAATGAAGGTTTTCCCCTCGCCTTCCCAAAGGCGCCTTTTGTTTCTATAAAGTTTCCCCCCCAAAAAAAACCCTCAAACAAAAGGTGTGGTTTTACGGAAGTAAAGATGCCACCCTGAGGCGCAAGCAGACCGGGAAACGACCAACGAGAACAATGCAGACTTGAGTGTCAAGAAAATAACAAATAGAAGGAAATGAGAAGTGGACACACACAAAAAAGTAAACATTTTTGTTTCGCTTTTTGTATATTTGACCCTGCTAAGGCAAAACGTCGAGGTTTTTTTGTTTTTTTTTGTTCTTTGTGTTGTTAGTTCGGCACTTATTGCTCTCGCGAACACTGTCTGTAAGCGAACATTGATAAGCAGAGAACAGTACAGGAAACGAACTAGGAGCTGGATGACCTCTCGAAATGCCAACAAAGTGTCCCCCGACGTTGAGTGCTTTTCTGAACGCAACCTACTTGAAGAAGGTGCGACCACTGCCGTGGCTATTATGTGGGATCTTCGTTATCCATTCACTCATATCCGTGTCCCAAGTTCGTTTATAGTATACAGAATATGGATTGTAGTTAAACGATGCGTCTAAGGTGCGCCGCAGGATGTGATATTCAGCGATGTCACTATTGGCGAAGCGCTCTGACCCGTTTGTCACCCCCACGCCTCGGTGTTTACCCAACACAAGGCCTGTGCACATGCCCACAGGCCTTGTGGGCATGTTCGTATCATCTTTTTTAATAGAGCGCAAGTCACAGTAATGAAAAAATACCAACAATTAGTGAAGTGAAGGTTAAGTGCCGGATCCCCCCGAAAGCAGTCGTCAGAGGATGTGAACTTAACCCACTTGGGCTTTTGTGCTGAGCTGGGCACTGTGCATGCTGCATTGTTCATGCAGGCCGGAGTGGTAACAAAAGAGCCCCTCCTCCCCCTCACCGGAGAACATGAACTCCAGCCGAACGCTGACGCCGCGTTCGGTTAAGTCAGCCGAGCGCTGAGCCATTGTATTTGTTGTCCCCATCCATCTAGTTCTAAAGTTAACCGCTTGGTCGCCACGGTCTGATCTCCTCCCCAATAGCTAAAGCGACCTCTTTCTTGTTGTCCCAGAAATGTTTTGTAACATCTATCAGTGATATTGCCACGCGCGTTGCCCAGCGAGCGCATGGCCGAATGGTTACCGCGTTTGGCTTTCGCCCGGAGGCTCTCACGCGGAGGCTCCAGGTTCGATACCAGAAAGCGGACTTCTATTTTATTTATTCCTTCAACTTGACATTCTGGTAAGTTCGAAAATTCTGTTGTCTGATCGAGTTACGAATGTTCTACGCGGCGAACTTTCTACACTGAATGTTCTAGAAACCTACGCGGGTACAAAAGGTGCACCGAGTGACGGTCCGGAGTCAGTCTCGCCCCATGCAGTGGTCGATCTTGCTGTTTCGCCGACATCGACGCCTGCGACGCTAGCCTTTTTCTATTCTGTTTTGGGAACAAGTTCGCCCTCTTAAACGTTTAGTTTCTTTAGTTATTCGCCGCCTCATCATTTATCATTCGTGACAATATTTTGCTCTTTATAGTCGGACTGCATAAAATAGCCCTACGATACTTTTTTTTCCCCCGTTTTGTGTTGTTGCGTGCTAATAAACCATTCTGGTAACCCAGATTTGCGTAGCTGCATAATTGTCGTTGTCAATGACGTAGATACAAATTAAGCAATGCGGAAGTATCTTTAAAAGTGACTGAAATACATTTATAAGTATTTGTACTCTACTCAAGATACTTTACAGTGAAAGTAACTTGAGTGGTATTTTAAATACTTTATGAAGCAGGTATTTAGTAACTTAACTTAAATACTTTTATCGAGTATTTTGTCCAACACTGGTTTCAATTAAAGAAAACTACAAGTATAAAATTCTGAAGGCACAAGCCACTTGACACCTTTGACACCTCCACACTATGAGTAGACTACGCAAATTACCTCGCCTGTTTCGCCAGTTCCGCAGCCCGCGCCCGCGCCTTCGACACCCGCACGGCCCAGTAGCGTTTCCAACATTCCGGCTCCTTCCTCGGAGGCCCGAGGAAGTTGAGCCGGGAGGTTAGCTCGTTCCAGAGACGAACTTTGTCGTCTCTGGACAGCGCCGGGCTCAGCTCAGTTGCGCCGCGTGCCAGAGAGGCCACATCCTCCCGTTTCTTGAGCCGTCATCAGCGACAGTGATTTGAACTAGGCGCTCATCCGCGTCAAGCATGTTGGTCTTACTTTTTATGCGAGTTTACTTCATCTAATATTTTTTGGAACCGCTACAAAATCAGTTGTTTATTTAAATAGAACACGTGTATTTTTTTAGTTTGACAAGTGTCTTTAAAATAGAGCAGATGTGAAGGTCGCCGCCGCGAGGGATTGGCTGCCATCGCTTCACTAAAAGCAGGAAATGCTCCTCCGGTTGCCAGAGAAACGGACGCTTGCGTAGGGACTAGGTTCCAGATAGGTACGGCCGGGAAAGCGTAGGTACGGGAGGGGGACAGCGTAGCTACTTCCGCTCTTTGGGGGTTGGCTCTTGACGCCTCTCAAGTGAGTGACAGACGCCAATCTTGCTATGTCGTCACGGCGTCAAAGAGGGCGGTTTCGCGGTGCGCGCCGTTGCTTGGTTACGCCACTCCTGCCGCTACGTCACTTCTGTTTCTAGTTTCTCGAAAGTCCAACATAGGTCCCCAGGTTTGTAATTGTAACCTTATTCAGCTTCGGTTTTTTCTGGCAGGAACCCGAATTCCGGTGGTTCTTGCTGGTAGCAGCAACTGGCTCGGATCTCAAGTTGTTCGTGGTGTATTTCCGAGGTTAGTTCTTGTCGTACTCGCTCATCTTGCGGTTTTTCTGCCGGGCTCGGGATAAGACTTGGTTCACGGCTCACCGGGGATTTAAGACGCGGAATAGTCCGCCACCGGTGTCCCGTTATCGGGCAACTCGGCTGAGGAGCCACCAGGGTGCACACAGAGTGACGGGCTATGGGTTAAGTACCCAGGACCTCTACCAGAATGTGCGATGACAGCCGAGCATGGCCTGGAACTTTCCTCAATAGTAAATATTGAAAGAAGACAGGACTGGAGCAAGCATCCGTGACAATAGAACAAAACCGACAGAAGAGAGTCTATCCTGACCACTAAAGAAGCTACATTCTTTTAGTGGCATTTTGTCCGAATAAATCTTCTTATTCGGGGTTCGACGACTGGCGTGGACAAACTGAACTGAAATGGATGTGGGACCACTTTTCTGGTAATGAGCCACTGCAGACTGTCGCCGCAAAGCGGCGTGAACGGGGGAGTTGGGTAGGTAACACGCTCGATGAAATGTCCATACAGCTTCCAATTCGCGTAAAAAGTGTTGATGAAACGTTTGTGTCGACGAAACGTGCGACAGACCAGCAGAATCAATACCAACTGCAACACCTGTGCTCCGTGAAAGTGCACGTCTACGCCAGAACAACTTAGGAAGCAGCACAGTTCACCTAAAGCACGGCAGAGGAACTACCTGGCAGCTCTTCGGTGCGCCGAAGAGCTGCCAGCACAGCATTATTTAGCACGGTACGCGAACTAGCAGCTTCAAGGCAGCTCTCCGGTGCGCCGCACAGCCAAAGTGAGCCTTCGGTTATTTGAACGAAGCGGCACCACGATTGCACACTGCCAAGCACGACTCACGCAATTTCCGTCGCTGAACTGTGTATCCAAATATATTGCACACGCTTCACTGCAGACCTCGAAGATTGCGATGGTCAACGAGAGCACAGAAACGTCGCCTTAAAATTTATCCCCGCGGTATCCGAATCAACCCGAGGTCCGAGCAACGTGGGGCCGATTGTCTCTTTTGTGGCAATATCCCCGTCGGTCACCAGCGAAATGCACACCGTTCCTCCGTACTTTCACGTTATACCTACGTCAGACACCACGCTGAACTCTGAAGTCGCTTTCGACCGGCCTCATATGACGGCTTCCGCGTCGGAAATCAACTTGCCGCTCGAGACGAACGACAACGAACAAAGCATCTAACAAGCTCCGGCCAGTGCTCCGGCCCAGCTGGGGCCAGCCGCTGCCTGGGCGCGGCCATCTTTCCTGTGACGTCACGTATTTGGTTTGGTCACGTGACGAGTGGTCAAATTTTCGTACAATGGCAGCGGGATTATGGGGGTCACTTTCGAGTGCAGACCGGAACCCCGGTTTATCGCTCTAAGCCCCTCTACCTCATTGGTAATAGTGCGCCTGTATATTTCTTTATCAGTAATAAAACCATCATTTTTCATTGAGCGACTTGATATGTTGGAACTGAAAAAGAACCGCATTAAAAACCTAAGACAGATTACATTTAGAAATAATAAAAAATATTCAGATATTAGCATATTAATTTTTCGGTTGGACAAATGAAAAATCAAAATAGCAGCCGGGTAGCGTATTTGCTCCTAAATTCAGCTTGCTAACATTTTACCGCATATTATTCAACACACCATCAAAATCATTCTTCACAAAAACATGCAAACCATCACACCAATGTAGTTGTAATTCTTCAATGATCGACTCCAATTTCTCTAGCCACACCATCAAAATAGTACTTCATACAAAATTTCTGCATCCCAAACCCTGATAATTACATTTCCTAGCTACAAATGACTTCCAACCTATTAAACACCTCCAAGATTGAATCACTAAGCCTTAATGTAGTCAGACTTATTACCGATACCAGATGAATATGTACTGTTCTACAAACTTCTTTGAAAGGGTCTGTGCTTACAAATCGCCACGGTGCTCTGAGCCGAGGGTATTAAAAATATTAACCTCATTAATGTTCTGTAACAATAAGCGACCAGCGTTTAGTCAAACCATGGCCTCCGAGATCCCAAAGCGCTCGAACGCTTCTCCGGCCGTCCCATTCGTGCGGAGAGGGCGTAACCGGAAAACGAGAAGGAGGCGGCGTCTTACCGCGGGGAGGCGCTCTCAACCCAGTCATCGACAGCATGGCGCGAGGCAGAAGAGTTCAAGAAAGAGTATTGGTATGTCGAGTTACTGCAACTTCTAATTACCGATTTTTGTGTATTGTGGTAGAACGATGAACAGTTGCTCTGGGAGATTTTGAGATATTCATCTGGACATGTGGCGGCTAGCGCTACACGTGCGCTTTTTAATATATTTGCCTAAAATCTGTAGCGCGTATAAAATTAAAAAAAAAAAAAAAATTCGCTTCGTAAAAAATAATATTTTACTTTACCTTAATGAAATTCTTCATGCTGCACTTTTTTTCATATATTTTAATACGTTGTTTGACAGCTTTTTGAGCCTGAGTACGAGGTTGGAGACTATATATTGCAGTCCGTGCTGTCCTTCTTTTAATATTTTTCATATTCATTACGCACTTTTTGCGGGTCATATTGCCGTGTTTGGTTCTACTAGAAGTACCTTTAAGCCAGGGTCACACTGCTTATAGACCCTTTTCATGGCAAACGCCACCAGGAGTTGTTCTAGTCTTTGACGTCCCAGAGAACTTCCGGTTTATAAAAAGTATGAACAAAGCCCACCCTAACACCGCTGTTTGAAATGTTGACGAAACGTTTAACCACCAATTCTCCAGGTGAACGCCAAAAGAACGCATAACCCCCAGATATGATAAATATTTTCGAATACTCTTGTAAACGAACTTGCCTCCTCCAAGACGTTAAATTGACCAGCCGAGGGCCCTCGTTAAATCTCCAACTTTGATGTGCGTGTAGCGTTTATGCTTTCTAGCACTGGCGACATAGGCAAGCTCGACATACTTTCAAAGACGGAGCGACCGGAAGTTGCTTGGGACGCAGGAGGCAGTTCATGTTTGTAAACATGAAAAGGGTCTATACATAACACAAAAGACAGTCTGCAGATATCAGTCACCACGATATCCCTAGTTCAAGTGTCGTGTGCCAATTGTGTCTCCTTGAACTCGTTGCCGTGCGGCACTCGAAGCTCAGATCTCGTGGTGACTCGCGTTTGAATCTGTTTGCAGACTGTCTTTTGTATGATGTATAAGCAGTGTGACCCCGGCTTTACGGAAACAATTATGGCGTTGAGATACGACCACTTCACAACGATTTTGCCATTTTTTTATACACTTCGTGATAATTGTAGGTACTGAATGAAAGGCTGGGGCGTCATCTTGTAAACGTCTTGTCATTGGCACATGTAGCACAGACCACCGTATCCGTTATGCGCCTGGTGACGTAACTTAACTGATATGCAAACAGACAATGGGATCTCAAGAAAAAAATCACTCTGGTTTATTTACAATTTCAACCTTGGTCCAACCTGGTTTATTCGGTATTCCAACCTGGTATATCTTGATTCCAAGCCTTGAATTTTTAGATTAGACGCGAAGTACTTTGCGATGCAGTGCCTTCAAGCAGTTTATTTCGATACGCTACCCTGTCCGTCATATTCATGCCTATGTTGACCACGAATGACCGTGCAAACTTCTCTATTACAATCCTAGAATTTTTCACCTCATGATCATCTCTTGTAGTGCAAATAAAACACAAAAATAAATTTAGCTTCGTACAGAAAAAACAAATTTCCCTGAGCAGAAACAGCCATGCTGTACATCTTTTTTTTTTTTTATCTCCGCGCGTTGTTTGACGTAGCTTCTCGATTCTAAGCACAAGATTTGATACTACAAAAGTGCAGTCCTCGTGTCATCCGTGTTTTCAAATTTTGTTATTATTTATTACGTAAATTATGCGGGTGATATTGTTGTTTGCTTGTACTCTAAGCACGTTTATGGCAAATATTACGGCGGTAAGATACGACCCTCTCGCAATGATGTTGCCATTTTTTTATAAACCTCGTGATATTTGGAGGTTCCGATCCAACAGGTAGGTAGTTTTCTAGTAACGGTCTAGTTTTTGGCATATGTAGCACAAATGTAGCTTGTTAGGCAAAGAGACAATAAGATCTTAAAAAAAAAAAAAAACTTTCAGCCTTTCCACTCTGGTGAAGAAGGAAGACCAGCGGAGCTGTAAAATGGAAAGTAATGGCCGGCCGCAAGTCGGCAAGCCAGGGTGGAAAGGCTGCCGCCATCTATGAGCAACGGCGGAAACCAGATACGTGGCTTGCCGCCGTCGCTCATAGATGACGGTAGGTGACCAGAGTTCGGTGTCTTCATTTTTTTTTTTTTTTTTTTTTTTGGGGGGGGGGGGGGGGGGGGACACGATCTTGGAGAAACTAGCCCTTAACAGCTCGCTGTAAAATAATTCTTTTTTTTTTATGAATTCTAACCTTGTCCCAACCTGGTTTCTTCGTTATTCCAACTTTCAACCTGGTTTATATACAAAGTCCAAACCGCAAATGCATTAAGCCTGTTTTCTTTTCTTTTCTTTTTTTTTTTTTTTTTTGCTGATTTGTTGGCTGGACCAATCTGCAGGCCTAGGCAGCTTGTTAAGAAAGATCACCCTGATCGACCTTTTCTGCGATCAAACCC
Organism: Ixodes persulcatus; assembly: GCA_013358835.2. Taxonomy (NCBI): domain Eukaryota; kingdom Metazoa; phylum Arthropoda; class Arachnida; order Ixodida; family Ixodidae; genus Ixodes; species Ixodes persulcatus. The sequence continues at coordinate 11,117 of JABSTQ010001090.1, read as the reverse complement.
GCGCGGAAAAGACGGAAAAACAAAAATGACAAGCAGCAGTAAACAAAACCATGTGTCACAGTTCAAAAGAAACGGAAAAGTCGCGACGGGTTCCGACAAAACGCGGACGAAGTTCTAAATTGAACACTCTCACTGCGTATAACTTAAAAAATGTATTAAAAATATCGCCGTCTCTTGCGGTGGTCTGCGAGAAATTGTTTAGGAAAAGCACCCCTGAGGGGAACCTCTTGACCGAAATCGGGGATGCAAGCACTCGTACTTACATATGGTTTACGCCGGTGAGTTCCCTGGACGAGCATTCGCGGCACACACACCAAAACGTACAAAAACATACACGCACACACACATGCTTCAGCATCTGTTTATCACCATACTAGGTAGTAATTCAATTACAGTAATTGAATTATTGTAATTTAAATACTTTTCTTGATAATGTGTAATCGCGATTAATTACTTTCGGCCAAAAGGAATTTTAATTGTAATTTAATTACTTTCTAGAGTCAGTAATTCTAAAATTTCAGGCACAATTACAATTACTTTTGCGAAACTTTGCGGCGCCGACGGATCCGCTCTGAAAAACTCAGCGCTCGCACAAGCGGCCTAGCTCTCGGTGAAACACTCGCACAAAGACACGCACTCACACACACGCACAACATAAATAGCGTCGGATTGTTTGTGGTTTTCTTGCTTACACTGCGGGCTGAGAGATAATCCTCTTTGGAGCCTACCTAAACGGCGACGTGTTGCGCCGTCTGCTGTGCGATCAGAAAACAATAGCGTAAACATGCCAAAATATTGAAAGAAAAAAAAAAATTGAGTTTCAGCTTTCAGTTGAGCTAGGGAGTTTTAATTGTCTATGAAGTATTTTTTGCCAGTTGTTTACGTCTTTCTTCAAGTACTGTCTCATATTTGTATCTTTGTATTATTTTCAAGTTTATTTCCTGCTGGTTTTACTTCGTACATTTTTTGCATAAGCATTTTGGAAACTGACCTCGCACCTGTGAATATTGTTACCAATGATTCGGGAGCCTCATTCGGTTCTGATATATTTCGAAGCCATTATAATTTCAACACAATGTAAATAATTTACAATACCATGATGTTTGGATGTGAATGCGGTCGTATTAGCGCGTGTGGATTTTAGTTTTATATTATTCATTATATGACTAATTGTCGAATTTTTATTTGCCGGGCTAACAAAACTCTGTCAACCCAATTGTTTTCTTTAGTGATCTGGCGTCTTCCAGCATATGAACTAATTCATTATTATTTATAAAAAATATGAAAACGTAGTACTATGATTGCGTCAAACTGTCAAGTTCCATCATGAATTTAACAAAATTCATAAAAGGAAAGTGCATACAATACGTGGCATTTATGCAGCGATGCTGAAGCCTCCTCAAACTTTGGGGCAAGGAATGAGCAAATAAATATGTTACATTCTATACAACTCGTTTAAAGTTATATGGCCAGAATATCGGGTCGCTCTCAGAATGAAGTAATTGTAAAATAATTGCATTATTTTTAAAGTAATTTGTAATTGTAATTAATTACTTTTCACGTAGTAGTAATTGTAGTTAAACTACTTCTGAAGCAAAGTAATTCTAATTGTAATTAAATTACATTTTGAAAGTAATTTACCCATGTATGTTTATCGCCCACTGTGGTTCCTTCTTCCAAACCCCAAACACGCTTCCAAAGAACACGATGTTAAAACAAAAAAAAAGTAATGGCCGGCTTTCCCCGCTTGGACGCGCATTGTAGACTTGAATGCAAAGCCCGTACCCAGCCCGGGCCCTTCATGAATATAGCCGTGAAGCCCAAGCCCGGCCCGCTGGCCCCCTAAGGAGCTTCGCCCCTAAAACATCCAGTCATCGCCGCAGGGCATTGTGTGTGTGTGTGTGTGTGTGCGTGCGTGCCTGCGTGTGCGTGGGTGTTTGTGTGTGCGTGCGTGCGTGCGTGCGCGTGCGTGCGTGCGTGCGCGCGTGTGTGTGTGTGTGTGCGTGTGTGTTAGCCAACGATGACACTGGTCGATTATCGACAGACCTCTCTTTCGACAGAGAGAGACTTAAAGTTCGTGTTCAAATGTTTTCGTCACGAATATTGTGGGACGTATGCATACGATCGACAGGTGAGAAACAACTTATTTACGGGCTTTCTTGGTCTTGTGGGACGCGAGTAAAGTGCTGCAGTCGGGTTTTTTTTTTTTTCGTGATAGAAGGGCATCTTGTTCGTCGTTATCCGTGTGCGGTTGCGTCGACATTTGTAAATATGCGTGGTAATATTCTTGTTTTCACTGGAAAGTGAATAACAAGTTTGTGTGATTATAAAAAGTGCGTTGCTTGTGCTTATGTGTTTATTTATACTAATGTTATTTTATTGCCTTTACCGCTTTTATACTAGAATCTTAACTGTATTTAGGTAATAGTATTATCGTATACAAAATAAGTTATATTTTGTTCTAAGGCAGCTCGAGCCCATAGGGAGAAGTAAGTTAGTTGACTAAATAGTAAGTTTAGTACCCCTTCAACAGGGCAAAGTTAGTCAGCTCGCGGTCTTGAGTGATTATACGAGCGTCGCAAGCAGATTTGTCGACCCCATAATGTCATTCGATCGAAATTACATTACTTTTGCCATGTGGCCTGGGTATGATGCAAGAATTCAGTGACTGCACGCGATAACATCGCTTACATGATAGTAAGTGACATTTGTCTAGCCGTGTCCGCGTTGTCTACGTCTACCTGATTTTTAACTGTGATCTGTTTTGCTGTGCCCAATCACTGCGTGTTTCGCCATTTTGTCGAAGTATTTCTGTGTAAAATATGCATTCCTACAGCAATAATTGCGTGACTCAATGTTTTCTCTTATACGCCTACCTCGTACCATTTCTTCCGATTATTTAGCGGTGTAATATTTTGCCCGTATAATAAAATATTTTCGAGACCCCTTGATATATGTGCAGCTTTTATTTTAGCTAATAAGACACGCGAATGTGACTAAAAGCGAGTTACGACGGTCGATCAACGCGCGTTGCCTTCGCTTCGACCCGCGCCCCCGATGGCCTTCCTTCGCGATGTCACGAGAAGAGCGCTACGGCCTTCTCTTCTACAAGGTGTTGCTCAAGGCGGCGAGGCGGAGAGGACGCCAGGCCGTTCCCTCTCCTTCTCGGAGAAACAAGACGTAAACATATTTGTCAAATGCGCCTCCTTTTTTGAGAAATACGGTCATCCGTTCGAGATATCGCTGTATGAGTGATGTTTTGGTGTTTGTAGCATCCCGTTGCACTCTTTTGTCGCGTGTGTTGTGGAATCCAGATTTCGGTTCAGCATCCCTTTAAGCGTTCTAGCAGATTAAGAAACTCTGTTTCTGGATGTTCGACCATAACCTCCGAGATCCCGAATCGCGTGCACGAAGGCTTCTCCGGCCGTCCCATTCGAGTCGCCCCTCAGCAGTACGAGTGTAATCATGGCCTCCGAGATCCCGAAGCACGCGCGCGTTCGGGCGCTTCGGGAACTCGGAGGCCATGGTGTAATTGCGCTAACTTCGTCGCTCGCCGCGAGGTGGCGATGACTGCCCAATCATAACAGAGGGACGCGCCGTCAGCGTCGCAGGTAGAGGTCCGCATTGGTACGGGCCAGACCGCGGGCTACGGGCCGGCCTGGCCATGTCCGTCCGCCTCCGTTGTCCGCCGTAGGCCGGCGTCGGGTGCTCGTGCTTCTGCTCGTGAGATCACGTGCTCACGAGCACGTGAGAACATGCTCACGTCCTCGTGTAGGGCAAAAATAAATTGGAAAAAAAGAGATGAAAAAAATTATGAAAAAAGAAAAAGAAGAAAAAAAAGAAAAAGAAGAAAACCACACGTTCTCCTACTGACATGAATGAAAAGGCTCAAAGAAAAAGAAGAAAAAAAAGAGTAGGGGGTTCTGAGATACCATCCCATCTGTCTGCTTAAAAAAAAGAAAAAGAAGAAAACCACACATTCTCCTACTGACATGAATGAAAAGGCTCGGCATGCTGCGGCTCGACGTCTACGCAGACAAGCACCACCAGAGCTTCGCCCCAAGCAACATCATTCACCACGTGGAGATGCGGTCAATTTTTTCGGTTCCCTTTCCTTCTGAGAGTCTCAGCGTTCCTTTTTAGACAGTCAGCAGCTCACACACAACGTAAATTTACCAGAATCGGAGCCCGTACGAGGGAGGAGAACGTCCCAGCGGACCGGTTCATTCGAAAAGTGTGGGGATCTGCGGGATTGCACGTAGTCCCGCGGTTGCGGGGATAATCATAAATATAAAATTGGTACTTTCTACCTTGGTAGCGCGTTGTATATTATGTTCATATTATATATATATAATAAATTGTACAATACTGTGCTTTTAAAACATATATTAATGTCGGATAAACGCTCACAAACACCCCGCGCCGCTCGACAAGAAAGGTTTTTTTTCACGTCGATGCCCAGCAATTTTTCTCGCGTAGTTGCGCTATGGACTTCCTTCTCCGACATTGTGACGTAACGACTCGGAGAGCTACGGGCTTCTCTTCTAGGAGGTGTTGCTTGAGGAAACGCCTCCTAGAGAAGAAGGCCATAGCGCTCTAAGAGGTTACGTCACAATGTCGGAGGAAGGAAGGCCATGGCGCAACTACGTGCGCCATGGCCTGCTATCGATGCTATAGACGTGAAAAAAATGTTTCTTGTCAAGCGGCGCGGTGGTGTTCGTGCGCGTTTATCCGACATTAATATATGTTTTAAAGGCGCAGTCTTGTACAATTTATTATATATATAATATAAACGTAATATACAACGCGTTACCAAGGTTGAGAGTACAAAATGTATATGTATGAGTATCCCCGTAACCGCGGGACTACGTGCAGTCCCGCAGCTCCCCACACTTCTCGAAAGAACCGGCTCCGGTGCCACATCTTCCGGATTCTTTCCTCATGCGGGCTCCGATTCTGGTAAATTTGCGTTGTGTGTGAGCTGCTGACTGTCTGAAAAGGAACGCTGAGACATTTCAAAAGGGAAGGAAACCGAATAAAAATCCAGTCATTGTCGCAGGGAGCGCACACGAGCAAGAGATGGGTCGACAACGTTAAGCCTTTCGTCGCCGCTGCTTTCGTGTGTGATACTTTTGAGATTTGTTTCCTGTCGGGCTCTCGTGTGTGTTTCTTTTGATACTTTTCTTCCCGTCGTTTTTCTGTCGCCACCGCAGTCTCGGGTAGTTTTTTTGTGTTCGCTTGATACTACGGCATTGACGTGGATTCGTGAAGCAAGTCCTGCTACGGTTTGAGTGACATGTGTGACAACTAGCCAACGATGACTTCGCTCAATTAATGATAGACCTCGCTCTCGACAGAGAGAGGCTTCTTGGAGTTCGTGTTCAAATGTTTTCGTCGCGGATATTGTGGGACGTATGGATACGATCGACAGGTGAGAAACAACTTATTTACGGGCTTTCTTGGTCATGTAGGACACAAGTAAAATGCTGCAGTCGTTTTTTTTTTTTTTTAGTTTATGATAGACTTGAATTTTGTTCTTTGTCGTTATCCGTGTGCAGTTGCGTCAACATTTGCAAATATGCGTGGTAATTTCGTGTTCACTGGAAGGAGAAAAACAAGTTTGTGTGATTATTGAAAGTGCGTTGTTTGTGGTTACCTGTTTATGTATACTAATGTTCTTTTATTACCCTTACCGCGTTTATACTAGACTCTGAACTGTATTAAAGTTATAGTATTATTGTATACAAAATAAGTTATATCTTGTTCTAAGGCAGCTCGAGCCCGTAGGGAGAAGTAAATTAGTTGACTGCGTAGTATGTTTACTACCCCTGCAGACCAACTGGTATGGGCCTTCGGCCTTTCTGCTGTACTCCCGACTCTCCTGAGCCAAATAAATGAAATGAAATGAAATGAAAGGTTAATATATTTTCATTCAATGATATGGGATTTAATCAGCTCGCGGCCTTGAGTGATCATACGAGCGTCGCAAGCTGATTTGTCGACCCCACAATGTCATTTCATCGAAATTACATTAATTTTGCCATGTGGCTGGGGTATAATGCAAGAATTCAGTGACTGCACTCGATAACATCGCTTACATGAACGTAAGTGACACTGGTCTTGTCGTGTCCGCGTTGACTACGTCTACCTGATTTTTAACTGTAATCTGTTTTGCTGTGTCCAATCACTGAGTGTCTCGCCATTTTGTCGAAGTATTTCTGTATAAAATATGCATTGCTACAGAAATAATTGCGTGACTCAATGTTTTCGAGTTAAAACAATCACATCCTCGAGTCATTTCGTATCAATTATTTAGCGGTGTAATAATTTGCCCATGAAATAAAATGTTTTCTAGACCCGTTACTGTGCGCAGCTTTCATTTCAGCTAATAAGACACGCGTATGTGACTAAAAGCGCGTTACAACGGTCGATCCACGCGCGTTGCCTTCGCTTCGACGCGCGCACCCGATGGCCTTCCTTCGCGACGTCACGAGAAGAGCACTCTAGCCTTCTCTTCTAGGAGGTGTTGCTTGAGGGGGCGAAGAGAAGAGAGGAGGAAAGGAGATGTCTTGACGTCACGCGCCCCGTCGGCCTCGTTCAATCTCGACCTCTTTTTCCAAAAATACGGCCGTCCATACGAGATATTGCCTTACGAGTAGTGTTTTAGGGATTGTAGCGTCCCGCCTACAGCTCCTGCATTGTTTTCTGAAATTCAGATTTCGGTGAAAGAGTTGATGAACCGAAATTTGGATTTCAGAAAACAATGCAGGAGCAGTCGGCGGGACGCTACAATCCCTACAACACTATACTCGTTAGGCGATATCTCAAATGGACGGCCGTATTTTTTGAAAAAAAAAAGAAAAAAAAAGGTCGAGATTGAACCATGCCGACGAGACGCGTGGCGTCAAGATATCTTGTTTCCTCCTCTCTTCGCTTTGCCCCCTCAAGGCGGCGAGGCGGAGAGGACGCCAGGCCGTTCCCTCTCGTTCTCGGAGAAACAAGACGTGAACATATCTGTCAAATGCGCTTCCGTTTTTGAAAAATACGGTCATCCGTTCGACATATTAGAGAGTTTTAGTAGACCGTTTTCATTTTCCGCTCCGCTCTGAGGGTGCCAAACTGCGCATGCGCGGCCTGCTTCAGCGGAATGGAAAGCGGAGGTCCAAAAACGCGTTTTAGTAGACCGTTTTGCTTCAGCGTAAGAGCGTTTTGAGAGCATTCGAAAAATTCGCTTGCGTAGCCCCACAAGTGGACGTTTATAGTACTAGCAAGACAGAAAAACTAAACGTTAACACCAAGAAAGTTAAAGGGAGCGTGTTTGTAAAGGTGGTAAAAACGAAGGCGAGAATAATGAACACAAAAGAGTAGGCACACACCCGAAGAATATTACGCTATAAAATATAAATAGAATCGTTCCACCCTATGTGCGAGTGAAGCCGAAGGTATAACAATGAGCATGTTGCTCTAAACGGCACTTGCACTGCACGAGCGCGCGTGCTGGTCAAGGACGCTGAAAGGGCGGCACTCGCTCTTGTAGCTTCTGCTCCACTCAAATTAAAACTCAAACAGATTTACGTATTCGAAGTAGAAAAATGAAAGAAAAGGACGAAGTTTGCGCATTCCGAGTACACCCTTTTCCGAAGTACGAGTACAGTGTTGCCCAAGGCTAGCAAGACACCTGCACGATGAATCCCCGTGGTTCTCAATGAAGGAGACTTCTACTATACTTCGTCTCACCTTAGTATGGACTATTGTTAGGCGCGCGTGCTGAAAGCGCGAGCTAGTCGCATTGAATGAATCCGCGGCGGCTGCACGAACACTCGTGCAGCAAGTGCTCTAGTCAATGCAGTCAAGGCTGGCCGCTCGCGCTAGCACAGCCTTCGCGGTTAGTCCATGCTAGGGTGAGACGAAGTATAACGAGATTAAGCTGGCGAGACATCGATTCAATGATTTGTATCCCTCATGCCATGAAGCGCCGAAGCTTCCTTTCCGAACGCGGTTTGCTGGATATTGCCAACGTAGAAGAGAAACCCTTTAGGAGGCAATCCCGCTTAAAGAAGGACCTGGCTGCTCTGCAGGTGGGCCTCCAAATCCCAGCACCCGACAGATCGGCGCAGGGTGTTGCCAATCTGGCCAGACGCTTTGCATGGATCTTTGTCAACTGGCCTATCGCAACCGTCTGTTCGAACTTGGATGAGCGCTTGGACGGAACTTGTCGGTGTTCTTCAGTATTGAGAACCTCATCGTGGTTCACATCAACCAGAGGTTCGGCCACCTGCTCGCTGACATGAACAAACAGGGGGGGTTGACCCTGGCGAAACTGGAGCAGTGCTCACAGGCGAGACCCTGCATGGTTTGTGTAAATTTCGTGTTTCCATTGTTTTTAGCACAGCTGCTCTGTCTAGTAAAAAGTTACTCTTTTTGATACGCCAATAATTTACGTATTTACTTTTGTTTCGGCACAAAAAAAAAAAACAAGGTGTACATGGGCAGTGTCAGGACAAGTCACGACGAGCGCGCTTTTAATCTGAGTTTTCGTAGGCCACTTTTATGAGCCCTCTATGCTCTACTTTACGCTCTGGAAGAAGCATCGCCCCCACCGCGCATGCGTAGTCCGCTCTGAGTTGGAGCGTATAGTTAGCGGAGTTAGCGTGCGCTCCGCTTTACAAGTTGCAGAGCGGACTTCCCTCAGCGTTCTTAGCATGATCGCTTAGATCTCAAGATGGCTGCACTTGCTCAATACGCACCGATGTTTTTCACCTTGACCTCAGCTTGAAAGAGGCCGAATCAAGAAGTAAAGCGTACGTCCCACGCGTGAAACGTAAATCATTCCATTTGAGTTTTATGTTACACTAAAGAGCATAATCAAACGAAGTGAACGAGTATCACTTTGCAACCAACACGGTGTCGGTAAAGACGTCGCGTTTTTGTGGGCCTTCTATGGCTATGCAATCAGATGTACGGGAGCGCGTGTCGAAAATGACCCTGAAAGTTGACCACGAGCATATATGCGCTCGCTAGCCGCACCAAAAAAAACCATTCCTCTCAACTTTATTTATTCATATTTGCTCGCAATTCTTGAATTGCTTAACTTTCCTCCGGAAATCTTCGCCTTGGATTTCCTTGGTAGATTTAGAAAATATTAGAGACTTGAATGCAGCCTTTTTAAAAGTGCATGCCATGCTGCCCCTATTCCTCAAGGCCGCGTTATTTTGACCAAGCGTCTAGGGAGCAAGAGAGCTGCGTCATTGTTTGTCGCGGATGCGAGTCTAAATGTATTAGACACGAATGCTGCGTCAATGCTGAATTTGAACTCGGTTCTGTACTTCGTTTCAGCTTAGGTCCAAGTGCGGCCGATGTTGTGAGCCGAAGGGCCAATCAAACAGCGCAGGAGGCACAACGTCATGGCGTGCTTTGTGCAGTTGATAGGACCAGCCAGTATTCGCCGCCTCTCTGCGCGTGCTCCTCCGTCGGCTGGTCCTATCAACTGCAGAGAGCACACCATGACGTTACGCTTTTTGCGCTGTTTGATTGGTCCTTCGGCTTATAACATCGGCCGCGCTCGGACCTAGGGTGAAACGAAGTATAGTCACAAGTCTCGCACTAAAAGCGATGCCCAAAATATAACGGCCGAATATGTTACCCGGCGGTGTTTTGAAAAGAGTTAACAAAAACGGTCGAAAGAATATTCCATGTCAAGTTTTTGTCTGGTGAAAACCAGACAGGCATAAACAATTCAAAATTTATCAAACACAACACTAGACTTCTAAGCAATAGCGATAGACTAGAACGCGTTTCAGAAGTATCGTTTTGAATGCACAGTTTGACGGCCTCAGAGCTTAGCAAAATTAAGAAATAACTATTTTTTTTTTTTAGATGTGGAGCATCTCTTGCTCGGGTCTATGTCCCGCGGCGTCGGCGTTGTAGTCGGCACTCGAACTACGCACGCGCAACTCTCCTCCTTCCCTCTCTCCAACAGCTGCGCGTTACTCTCTCCGCTCTCTCTCTCTACCAGCTGCGTGCACTGCGCGTGCGTTCGCTTCTCCTCACACCGCGCGCGCACGCGCAACTCTCCTCCTCTAGTCTCCTCTCCTTCAAGTGTGAAAAAAAATAAACGGCGAGCGGCGAGCGTTCCAAGTTTCTCTGCCGCGAGCCGCGACGAAGGCTCGCGTAGGGGGTAACGCTAGGGCAGTCGGTGGCGCCATCTCTCGACGTCAGCACGCAACTGACTCTTTCCTCGGAACCAACACGATGCTCCGCATCACCCTATGGTTCCCCTCGGGAAGATGGTGTAATTTTTCCCCAATAATACATGCTACATTTTTTCTCAAAAACACGGAATCAATTTTCGGACTGAAGTTTGTATGTGTGCTACCATGGAGCAGAATGAAAAGCTGAAATGATTTGTTCGTCGAAGTTTGTTTACGTGCCAAACTTGTGTGTGTTCGAGGGGAATATATCAAAGCGAAACATGAGCAATACTTAAAATCAACCCGAGGCAGAGGGGGTCAGCAGCTTGCAACTTGCTGCAAGCTCTCTGGTAATATCTGCAATAATAACTTACATTTAAACGTAAGGATCTAAGAACTGCAAGGTTATGTCATGAAGAATAAAAAACACCATCTTCCCGAGGGGAACCATGGGGTGATGCGGAGCATCGTGTTGGTTCCGAGGAAAGAGTCAGTTGCGTGCTGACGTCGAGAGATGGCGCCACCGACTGCCCTAGCGTTACCCCCTACGCGAGCCTTTGTCGCGGCTCGCGGCAGAGAAACTTGGAACGCTCGCCGCTCGCCGTTTATTTTTTTTCACACTTGAAGGAGAGGAGACTAGAGGAGGAGAGTTGCGCGTGCGCGCGCGGTGTGAGAAGCGAACGCACGCGCAGTGCACGCAGCTGGTAGAGAGAGAGAGCGGAGAGAGTAACGCGCAGCTGTTGGAGAGAGGGAAGGAGGAGAGTTGCGCGTGCGTAGTTCGAGTGCCGACTACAACGCCGACGCCGCGGGACATAGAGCCGAGCAAGAGATGCTCCGCATCTAAAACAGGATATTGGTTGTTCCCGGTAACAATGTCGCGCAGTGTACAGAAACACCAAGGTACCCTATCACAAACCGAAGCATACG